>SCLH01001865.1:93525-144911 GCA_004367855.1 Oikopleura vanhoeffeni | reverse complement strand
AAAGAGAGAGATAATAACTTGGGAAAATAAAAAATTTTGAATTTTTTGTTCGAATGATTTTTTTATTTCTTTGTGGAAATGACAACAAAATATTCAAATGCCGCAAAAATTAGCTCGTAAGCATGTGGTAGAATCTCGAGATATAGACCCTCTGTCGGTGACCCTTAAGTCAGCTCGTTGCATCTATTCGCAATGATTGTACATTTTGTTCCGCATAAATGATTGTTCTTTAATTTTATTAACATTTCTTTTCTTAAGGGTCTGCATTCCACACTTGAGAAATTAATTTTTTGATTTGATCCGTTAGTACTGCCGTAATGATGATTTGCTTTCTCAATTTTAACAAACTCCATAATTTGATTTTAGGACTTTCCTGTCAATCGAAGCTATCTCCTGGGCTATTGCAGACTCCAAAACACGTTTTTTTTTCTCAATTTTCAAAAATCCAAAACTTATACTTTTTTTCAACATGACTTCTTGTCGAAAAATAAGTCAACCTCCGATAATATAGAATGGAAAAACAATTGGACTGATATAATCAAAAACATTTTTTGACTAATTTTTATGTGAACTTGCCAAAATTGTTCGATAGAAGATAAGCACCTGAAAGATTTACTACGAAACGATCAGAATAAGACTAACACGCTCACGCAATAGATTAACATGGAGTCTAGTCAAGTTCTCGCACCTCGGGAAGCGAAACTCCATATTCAAACGCAAATAATTGAGACTGGGCTGCAATAAAAATTGAATATTTGTGTTAAAGAGAATAAAATTTTTTCAACCATATTCAGGGCTGAAATAACGTGTCAGACAAACAAAAGTTTGAAAAGCCCGGATGCTGACTAAAGATGAGGTAACAATATGAAATACGTGTGTAATGAGTTCTAAAGTTTTGAACAGACATTTTTCGGCTTTATATTGGAGGTGGTTTGGTTTTGACGGATGTCCCAATAATCACTTATTCTACAGTTCAAAAATATACAGCGAAATGTTCAAGTTTTGATTTTAAATGAATTCTGGAATTTTCAAGAGGCACCACGGTTTACTTTTGAAAAAGGCAAATTCTTAAAGGCAAAAGCCAAAGACCTTTGGGATCAATAGATGAATAATTTAGGAAGAAAAAATTTCACAGATTTCTCACACAAATGGCTAAAAATGACTAGAAATGACAAATTCCCACTCGACATTGAGGGGGGTTGTGGGTGGCAAAATAGTTGAAATATGCAACATTTCAAGGGCTTTTATATTATTACATTTTATTTGTAACATGACAAAATTTTCGAAATAATTAGAAATATATTTGGTCAGCCTAACTCTTTACGGTTTGATTGAAACACAAAAAGTCTTTAGATCTTGACTGTTCGAGAACTGCAAATGCTTGTTTAATCCGTTAAATTTTGTTCTCCTATCAGATATTTTTTCTACATTTGCATACATTGTGATGCATTCTTCAGGGGAGTGGTAACTCCAGTCGAAACGGTAAGAAATTTCTCGACGCTCATATTTTCATTTTTATTGTCAAAACTCCTTTCAAAAAATGATAAAAAAGAAACTCTCAAGTGTCGTAAAAAACGAACTTTTCCAATTTTTAGGCGATTCAAAGTCAAAAAAAAATAATCAGGCTCGGTTTTTTCCCATAATGAGTGGGTTTTGCACCAATCCAAAGAAATTTCGTTAAAATATGTTGAAAAATGCCATTTTATTACGAATTCAAAAAAGTTAAAACAAATTCAATTAAACATGCTTCAAAATTGCCTCATACTCAGGAAATTAAATGAATAAAAAGTATTATTGTTGTCTACCAGTTATCCTTGCGCGGTTAGAATAAGATTCATTCTACAAATGTATTCACTTCTGTATATTCACAAAGTTATAGGGCGACTTTAATATTGCCTTGCAATAAAGCTTATTTCGAACCCATAACCCTCGTAAGAACCCTCTCAGAACCCACATCCCCCGGTGGTGGGCCACACCCTCTTTTAAGAAACACCGAGAATATTGATATAACTTTAAAATACCGGGAATTTTTGCACATCTTAAAAATTTTTACAGTTCGAATTCAGAGGTTGGCAGAGTAGTGTGTTAACAATGCGCGTCATTTAATTGGCCTGTCCATACTAAAATATATAGCTACTCCCATCCAGAAAATGCTGAATGCAACCTATTTCTATTTGTATTGTACTCAGATGGTAATTAAGGAATTTTTCGATAAAAAATACGTAATAAGCTCAATTTTATAATTCACCATGCTGTCCAGAAGATGGTTTTTCGCGAACGGTCATTTTCGGCCCAATAATGTTATTTTTTTTGAAAATCAATTTGGATTATTTGACACTTTTTGACTCTCTGCCCTTTTTAGAAATAATCCAAGAGAACAATCAAATTGCTGTAGCTATCAAAATAAAAGTGCTCAATGTCTCTCCGTGAAACGACTTTAGAGCCTCAGGGATAAGATTTTCAGCTCCAAGGGTTAAACTACATTTATCAAGGGTGGATTAATTCAAATAATGTATGTGTCAAATACAAAATCTCGTGGCAAGCTGCTTAAAATTAATTATTGGTCGGTTTTTTCCGATAGATTCTTAGAACAATTATTGAAAAGATTTGTTATAGTACAGCCTAACAAATATACCTTTTCCGAACGGAATCCATCTCAAAAAACGCTTCAACTTTCTTCTATAGCGCGTGTTCGAATCCACCGATGTTGTCTAAGTTGATCTGCTTAAGCTGGATTGCTGTGAAGTTGATAACACATCGATAAAATTTCAGCGGTTCCATTATCAAGACCTTGCCTATAATCATATTCAAGATAATCAGTTAAGGCAACATTAGTGGGATTCGAACACGCGCTATAGCAGATAGTAAGCGTTTTTGAGATGGAGTTCCGTTCGGAAAAAGAACTAGTGTATATCAGACTTATGCATTATGCCATAAGCTGCACAGATTGCAAAGAAGATATAGGTGCAGATTGCAATCTTCTGTCTTAATAACCTTTAAATAAATACAATTTATATCGACACGGTTAACTTAGTTTGGCTATGAAAATCATTGAAAAGTTGAGAAGCGCTATAAATATTTTTTGATGGATGTGAACTTTTTTATAGCCATAAAGATGATCCAAGTTACATCAAGTTCAAATTAGTGAACTTTCAGGAGAAAGCTCAAGAGGCAAATTTAATTTAAATTTTAATTCTGTCTATTTAACCGTAGTGGATAATAATAATAGAGTTGAAATTTGATATAAATTTGTTGATGTATAATTTATGGATAATTAAATCGGGTAGATCGTACCCTCAAAAACTAAGCCGATGGAATGGGTCGTAGGACAATATTGTATTAATGGCAATAATTGACGAGTCAAACACCTCTAACTGGAACACACTTTAACTGAACCACTTCCCTAAACTGGAACGCTTTTAAGGCGTCCGGCTTAATTTGTCCCTATCTGGAAACAAGTAAAAAAAAATGTGCCTTTTTGAACTGATAAATATTATGAACAACATGATTATGCATATATTAAGCGATATTTTTAAAAAGGCTCCAAAAAGGCAAAATTCCAGTTTTTATGGTTTTTCAAAAAATTGGTAACAATTAGATTATGGCGTTTGTAAACATATTTAAGACGTTAATGGCGTTTGGTGACATATTATTACTTTTTTGGAATTCTAGAATATGGCATTAGATTTATTTCAAAAAGCCTAACGTGATAAAACATCATTGATAACTCATATAAGCATATAAATGAGTGATGAAAAACTACCAAAATATCTGCTAATTTTACCAGAAAAACACCAAATAAAACAGTCATGAAAAAAATCCGAAAACACTCCCTTCGATTTGCCAGAAAGTTTTGAAGAAAAATTCCGAAGAAAAAATTTTGGCCTGGGTTGCGATTCACCGAAGTGTGAAAAAATGAAAAGTTGGCATAAAATTGGCAGAAATGTGGTGTGATCAAATTTCAAAAGATATCTTACACTTTGAAAATAAACTTGGGAATTGCTTCTGGAAAATTGCTGGTCTCGGATACCTTTCAAAATCAAGTTGTTCAGAAGCTCCACAAATATTTGAAAAAATATATTTCGTAATCAATTCGCTATCTGAACAAGATTTCAGAAAGCTGACAGAATCCGACAAATTTCCTAAGTAAGCCATGATGCCGATAAAGAAATTACAAATTCCAGGAAATGTTTGTTTTAGAAAAATTCAGAATTTTTGACCCAATAAACCATGGTTTTAGCGGTTTAGAAATTCGTGACAAGAAAAAAAACAAAGCAAAACTTCTATACAATTTTTTTTTTCATAAAAAATGAGACAAAACTGCTGCCTGTATTAACTTGTGTAATATAAATTAATGTTAACCACAAAACTTTCCTTCCATTTACCAACAAATTTGACCACACAATAAAGCAATTCTTAATATGCAATGTAGCTTTCAAAAGCAAAATTATAGGGGTTAGCTCTAACTGGAACACTTCCTCTAAACTTCCAGTCAGAGGTTTGTTTGACTGTAAACTATTTTCGTCGGGAATTTCCCCCCCCCTACTATTTTTGCTATGAAAATTGGCGTAGGCGTTAAAACCTCTCTAACTCGTAGACTTTAGACATGAATCTGTACCCAAGACGCGTGCCATACTTATAAATCGAGCCATATTAGCAAAGTTTTCATTCTATTAAAAGTCATTTATTGGAGGATAAGAAAACAAAAAGTTGCGAAAATTAATTCCAGTTACACACACAAAAGTGCAATAATAAGATAAAGTTGAAAACTTAATTTATATTTAAAACTACCTCACTATAAAACTTCAATGAATTTTCTATCGCTCTGTCTAAAAATTATTAATATGTTTTAACACACAATTCTCATTGTAAAATGACCTTTAATTTTTGTGGAATTTTATTTCTTGTGATAAGAAAAGATTAAACTTTCTTCTTTCCTTTTGCCTACGCATCTCTAAATGTAATCAGTAATTTTCGGAAGTTTTTGACTTCTAAAAATGCTCTAATTTGAAACCATATGTAATGCAATAGAAGTCTATAAATTTCGTTACGATTCTTTAAGGGGTTTTCACGTGATTTGAGTACTTTTGAAAAAGAAAGGCATAGTACAGTAATTTGAAAAAAGTACTCAAATTACGTCAAAAATTCCAGGGTCAACTTCAAACGTTTTTAAGACTGTTTTCAATATTACACAAAGTCGCATAAAATCACGTGACGAAATAATTCAAAAATATAAGGTTTAAATATGTCTAGATAAATCCTTATATCTCAAAAAATAAGATCACGTGACGTGTTTGGAAATTAATTATTAGTTCAAAACTCTGAAATTAAGTGTTAATTGGCTCAAAATTTTTCGGCGTAATTTGATCACGATTTGTTTACTTGAACCAAACATTATTTTCTAATTTAAAGTCACGTGATCGTTTTTGAACTTTGTGCAATGAAAAATTCTTAAAAACTTCTAAAGACCTTTTCATTTTTTCAAAAGTGATTTAAAGCCATTTAGTGTTTTTAGCTATTTTTGAAAAAAACAGTACTATTTTTCCGACCTTATTCATGAAAATACGGTCACGTGATCTTTTCGGGCTATGGTGTAATGGAAAAAAAGTCTTTAAATTTTTTTCTGATCACGATGAAAGGTTTAATTTTGTGATTCAAAAATTTTTTTTCAAATAATAAGTACTGTAATACAGTGAAAATTTTCGAAAAAAAAACGCACAAACGTCATTTTGTTTCAAAGTAAATCGATAATTTTATAACTGATCTTGTCATTAATGATTAAGGGTATGGTGTTCCTAATTTGACATATTTCGATAAAATATTAGCCAAACAGGGCTTCAAAGATATAATTCAGATTAGCCAGTTTGTAGAACTAGCCTTCATCTTGCGTAAAACATGTGTCAAATTTTTTTTGCATGCATACACTCCAGACACATAAGCGAGACAGGGAGACCTAAGTCAAAACGGAAAATCTATCTCCTCTCAGGCTTTATTTTGAATTAAACCTAAATTTTTATATAACCTGTATAATTAGTATTTAAACTTCTGAGGAGCCCTTTGTCATTAGTGCTATATTTTTTCTAGAATATGCGATAAACCAGCGTTTTTTCGACTTTGTTCATCGGAAAATCTATCTCCTCCTAGTTAAATTTCAAAATTCACTCAAATTTTTGCAAAGGGTAGCTCGAAACAAATAGAAACTTCTGAAGGAGCCGGTTTTTTCAATTCCGACCCCAAACTCAAAATTGAATTTTTCAAGGTCACGTGAAAAAATTCCGAAAAAAATGTGCTTTCGATTTTTGGCGAAAGTAGGCTCAAAAGAAAGCTGGGAAACCACTGAAGAGAAGTTGGCTTACGTCAAGCGAAATTTTGAAGTTTTAGTGGTCAAATTGAAACATACGTTTATTTTGTACTTAATTTTGAAAAAATACTCAGAAAAAATCGAAAAACACTCAAAAATTCGAAAATTTTTTTGCTCTTATTTGGGTTGTTTTTTGTGCTTTTAAAACATAAACCATTGATTTGGTGATTTTTATGACATATAACTGCAGAAAATGTAGGAACCACCATAACCCTTAAGCGTCGTAAAACACTTTCATAATTATATTGATGTCAACGCATACATAAAATTTTCAAAAACATTTAGAACATATTCTAGAATTTCTATAGAAAATATTAAATATTTTCCGACTACAAATTTCTCTAAAGTTAAAGATAGGCTTCTTTAAAACGAAAAAATATCCCCGACCAAAATAGTATATCTCCAATAATATTTTTTGTTTAAAAACAACTTCTCAATTTAATTTATGCAAAATTTCAAAGTCAAATTACTATATATTTTTAATCATCGTAAAATATAATATTATGAAGGGTGGGGTCTTATGTGTACTGGGCACAAAACAAATGTATTGGCCAATTTTGGTAACCCCCAAAATTATATTAATTTTGAAAATTTTATTTAGCCATCATTAAATCCGCCATGTAAAACTAACTAAAGACTTTAAAAATATATTTTGTCTAAATTGTTAATTGGAAATAAATTTTTATATTATTTTTCGAAAAAATTCAAAATTTTGAAGTCCTCCTAAATCGCAGCTGCCACTATTTTTTTTTATTAACACTAGAAACCAACATTTATTTTAAAATTTAATTGGTACCACTTTATATTTTTTAACGGTTATTCGATTGCTTTCATTTAACTTTTTAACAAGTTTATCATGAGGCAAATGACCTTGAAAATCAATTTTTTCTACTCGAAGCAATTCGCAGATCAGTGGCTGATTAACGATTGCAAAACGTTGCATTTAATCACTTTATTAAAATGAAGTAATTGTGGGTAAAGGTCTCAAGAGACTTTAGTTCAAAGTACATTGTCAAAACTAATAATGATACTCGCTTCTAGCCTCCACAGTTTAGCAACAGTTTTCTCACGGTGAAAATTTAAAAAAAAAATGTCAGAGAATTCTGATTTGTTGATATTTTTGTAGAAAAATGAGTAGATAGACGTTTATAGTAACGAAATAATGCCAGTTTGGAGCAATGCAAGGTTTCTGCACATTATAAGAACGCCATTTTCAAAATTAAACCCGATATTTTCAACCAGAAAATAGCGAATATTTTACCTTTTTATATTTTCCTTTTTTTGAGTAATCCACAGTTTAAAAAAGTTATAAATGTTCGCATTTATCTCCCTTTTCAAAGGCCCCTTATGGAGGTACTGGTCGCTGGTTCAATAAGGCCTTTGGGGCTTAGAGATTGATTTGGGGTGAAAACAAAGTGTACTACCGACCAACTTATGAAATTTTTTTCGAATTTGCGTGGTTTTTTCTATTTTTTTCAATGTTTTTTTTTAAATGAAGTTAGAATAACGTTTGCTATAATTGAACCACTAAAACTTCGAAATATCACCTTGTCGTAGACTATTTCCTGATCAGTCTTTCCGTGGCTTTCTTTGAAGCTTACTTTCGAAAAAATCGAACCACATTTTTTTCGGAATTTTTCCACGTGACCTTCAAAAATTTATATTTTGAGTTTGGGGTCAAAATTTGAAAAAAAGCTTCTACAGGAGTTTGTATTCGTTCGTGCAGTGTTTGCTGGAATTTGGGTGAATTTCAAAAATAACCTAGGAGGAGATATATTTTGATGAGAAAAATGCTAAAAATCGGTAGTTTTCTGCGATTTCAAGAAGACTTAAGTCATTTTTGAAAAAAATGCTTTCAGAGGACCTAAGTTTAGATATCACACGGGGTTTTGTTGAGATTTGAGCTGATTTCAAAATAAACTATGGGAGGAGATATAATTGAAATTTGGTGAAGCGACACTGTTGTACTGGTAACGATCTCAGAGTGTACAGAAACAAAAAGTCATTGACTAATTATTTTGAACAGATTAAGGCTAGATCGCACACATGGCTAATCTTAATTATCCCATAGTTCTCTGTCAGGCTGATTTCTCATCCAGAGAAGTCATTTCAGTGACCAGTACCCCTCAAACGCTCTTAGCATCGAGTCAAAATTACACTGAAATTTTTTTTTTCGAAAAAATGTCGACACACTTTTGGCGCTAAAGATAATTTTTTAGCACTTGAGGTCATAAATAAAGTGAAAAATCATTAAAATCGTAAAGGATTTTCATTTAGGAAATTTGGACTTTAACCCCTTGTAAGATAATAAAAATGTTCCGCCAAGGCACCAGAGCCACAATTGTAGCTCTTCTTTGAACGTTGTTTACAGAAAGTTTGAGGCAGTTGGAATTTTCAATTTTTTCTGCATAAGGAAGTTGGGAAGTATTTTTTCACATCCCGACATTTATATTTCTAGAATTTTGAATTTAGGTTCTAGAAAATATAGTGAGCAAAGCAAGATATACCATATCACGTGAAACACGGTCACAGTTGCCTCCACAAGTTACCTTTTGTCGAAAAAGATGCACAAGTATCTGGCCTACGTTAAGTTTTGTCCGCTTTGATTTCCTATTTTAATAAATCAAAAGTAGTTTATAAAATAATGTCAAAATTTGATGGAAAATCATGATTTCTGATAAAATTGTTTATTTTCTCTATAAAAGCAGGAAACTTTTATATTATTTTCGAGTAAATATGGTAATGAAGTACAACTGTGGACAATTTTTGATTGCTTAAATTCAATTTTATAATTATTAAACTCTTTTTTTACTTTCCTAAAAACTGGCTAATCAACATTTGTATTCGTATGTCTAGTTACGAAATAATTCTCCAGAACTGAAACTGTGAATAATCCTAATAAAACAAACTCCCCGTCTACTGGTAACAAACATTCGAAAAAAATTTTAATTGTTTTTTCGGAACCGAATCCAAATTTTTTATTCACGATTTTTTATTTTACGATCCCGTTTTTTGCTTTTTTCGGACGATTTTAGGTATGCTTGAGCCACTATTGTGGCTCTTTGCTCAGAAGGGTTTAATAACATTTAGGGAAAATCTGAAAAACAGTTATGATGTCGGCCAACCTAATTTCAGCAAATTACTTTATGAATAAATTATGTTAATTATTAAAAATAAGTTAATTTAATTGATCAAGAGTCTCTTGAGATTTTGCTCCTTCACCTCAAAAAACTTGTTTTCCATTTTCAAAGGAATACTATTAATATTTAATTTCAATCACCGCTCGATTTTTCCCCGTCAAGGTAGCATATGCGATTTTGCTATCCAGTTTCTGGTTGAAAAGAACTCTGGTTTTAGGTCTGTTTTTATCGGAGGAATTTTAAAATCGATTTTTTGTTCCAGATTTCTCGATTTCATTTCAATTATGAAAACATGCCATTAGAGAAGTTAATTTAAGTCCAATCCCCCTAATGAATTCTATAAAAACACAAAATTTAATCCTCACTTTCTAACTTGTATATACTCTCTTACTGGTGTACACTCACTAGTCGCTTAAAATCCTTATCCTACACCACACTGACCTCTCTCCATTTTTGTGTGTGTTTTCACTCTGAACAGGATATTTACGAAAGTCAAAATTGACAGTTTAGTTAAGTTAACTAAAAAATCATGCCATTTTGACTAACTTAAATTTTCGGTAATTTTTCGCATCATAATCGAGCATTATAAATTAAATTTTTATCTTTTTGGCGAGTTTTCCTGAAAAACTTTATCACTTATTTAATTAAATTTTGTAAAAAAGTTTTTTCATAATAAAAAATATTTACGCTTATCATGTCAATCTTTTGCCTCATTTTTTCAACTTGATCTTAGATGAATCATGATTAGAAAACACCGACTGCATTATTACTGAAAAAAATGCAGCGTTTTTTTTAATTTCCTTCAGAAGAACGTTTCGAATTATCACGGTTTATAAAATACCAAAAAGGACTGTTTTAAAGCAATATTATTTGACTATATCGTGGAAAAAAACCTACTCAATATAACGATTTTAAGCTTAAATCATTCCAGTGCTCTTATTGCCGAAAGAGCCAATATCATATTGGTTGGGCACTAGAATGATTAAAGCTGAAAATCGTGAAATTGCGTAGGTATTAGCAATATTGCCAAATTCGCGTGGGCGGTTGAGGTTTTAATTACAAATAACTCTGACTGGTTCTTGAATGACGTCATATTTCAAGATTGAATTACCCAAATCTACTCCTTTAAATTTTGGTCTTATTACCATTGGTGAAGTTCTTCATTCTAAACAATACGGTATTTCATTTCACTGAAACGACATTTGAAATGACATTTGAATTTTATGTAAACTCTTTATAACATTGAAAAACCGGTAAAATTATGTTGTCATAATGAGTCCTATTTTAGGTTGTCCTAATTTAGGAACGCGTAGGCTTTTTCATTTTCTGAATCAAAAACTTTATTTTTGTCCCCGTATATCGCCAAAAGTGCCGAAATATATTGCCGGAAGTGCCCACATCGCCTACCTTTTTGGACAATAAAGTTCAATCATCATTATATTCAGCATGCAATTATGAAATGGGAATTAGAGCCAAATGATTAAGATCAGTTTTAAATTTATTGAGCAAAGAGAGTTACAGTTATTCGTGATGGTAGCTTAGCCATAGTTTCAGTGCTTTTTTGAAATGATAAAAACTTTATCAGAAAAAAATGATAAAAAAATTGTATAATACAATTTTTTTATCATTTTTTTCTTATAATTTATGAACATATAAATTTATCGTAATCTTACCTTAAAATAGTTTCAACGTAAAAGAAAGTTTTTATTCCCTCTAATTTTTTAAATTTTCCGTGCAATTTTTTTGGTGTTTTAATTTATTTTCAAAATTAATTTGAAATATTTTATAAAACTTTATCACTTCTTTCCTATAATATCGTTGCTGCAAGTTTCTGGAAATATCAGAAGTCCTTTGCATGTCACTGGTTCCAAAAGCTGGCAAGTAGCTTTACTGCAAGCATCTACATTACCTAAATACAAATTGTAAAAAAAAATAACAATGATTAGAAAAATTAAATAGAGCCGGAAATTTTGCCAAAAAATCGGACCATTGTAAAATTTCGGACCGTTTGATGCCATAAGGGTCCAATACTATAGTATAAAGAGGTACTGGTTGCTGGAATTGATTATTCTCGATAAAAACTTTATGAGATATTTCGAAGTTTTAGTGGTTAAATTAAAGAAAGCGTTATTTTTGAACTTCATTTTGAAAAAATACTTTGAAAAAAACACGAAAAATTCGCAAAATTTTATTTGATAATTTGGTTGGTAGTACACTTTTTAATCATCTCAAAACAATTTGGAGCAATTTCAAAGCCCCAAAGATCTCATAAAACCAGTGACCAGTACCCCCTTAAGGGTGTATTGGTCGCTGGTTTTATGAAGCCTTAGAGGCAATATAATTGCTCCAAAATGACCCGGGGTGAAAACCAAGTGAACAACCGACCAAATCATCAATAAAATTCTTCGAAATTTTCTCTTCTTTTCGATTTTTTTCTAAGTATTTTTTTCAAAATGAAGTTCAAAAATAAAGTTTGCTTTAATTTAACCACTGAAACTTTAAAATATCACCTTGACGTAAGCCAACTTTCTGGTCAGTGTTTCAGTAGCTTTCTTTTGAGCCTACTAAAAAACGAAGCACTTTTTTTTCGAAATTTTCGTGGGTCTAAAAAAAATCATATTTAGAATTTAAGGTTCAAATCGCAAAAAGTGCTCAAGTTTATTGTTCGTATTTGTATAAGCTAGCTTAGTAAAAATGAATGAATTTAATAATTTTTCCTAGGAGGAGATGGTTTTTCCGACAAATAATTGCCATAAAACGGTGTTTTTTTTCACATTCTAGAAAAACAAGAGGAAATAAGAAAAAATGGTCAAGTTTATTTTTTGGTCTCCACTTTTACAAGTTATGTCAAAATTTCAGCCAATTGCAACATAAAACCTAGGAGGAGATAGTTTCACTATTTTGACTTGGGTCCTCTTGTGTCGCTTATGTGTGGGGGAGTGTATGCATACAAAAAAGTTTTGACACATGTAGCACGCAAGCTAAATGCTAGTTCTATAAACTGGCTAATCTCAATAATATCACCGACGCCCTGGTTGGCTAATATTTTATCGAGAAAAAACAATTCTAGCGACCAGTACCCCCTTAAGGTAGTTAAATTGTCAAACCTGGGAAAGAGTCCAAATTTTCCAAGGGTTCCAAACTTCCATCAGTATTGATAATTTTGGCATGAAATGATTGAACCCAAAATCGACCGTTTGGTTCCCCTGACGCCTGGATCTAAAAATTTTTAATTCATATTTGAAAAAATTATTCAATGAAAAATCAATGTTATTTTAAATAATGTTGTACAAAATATCGAACACTTACTGAAAATATTATTTATTCATGTTAATAATTCTGGAATTATAATTTATTCATGTAAATTATTAAAAGTGTGTCATTTAAATTATGTCTATTTCAGTACTTTCCGGGCTTTTTTATCCACTTTTTAAGCAAATTTTTTTATTAAATTCAGCTTTTGAAAACAACTTATTCGATTACGTTTTCAAATAGCTCAAACTAAACACAAATATTAAGTGAATAATAAAATAAAAACAAAAGTTCGAATCGGACCATTTTTTTTTGAGATAACTAAAATTGTTTAATTATAAGTTTTTGTTGAAAAATTGGAATCAATGGTTCGGACCATTTTTTGAAATTTATTTTTCTCTTTAAATTTGTGCTGAGTTTGAGCTATTTAAAAACTCAATCGGATGAGTCGTTTTTAAAGCCGAATTAAATTTAAATTTTGGCTAAAAAAGTGGCTAAAAAGGCCCAGAAAGTACCGTTATACATGTAGATGTGATATCCTATTCCGAGTACAGTAGATCAAAAATGCCTAGGTAAAAATACAAACCAATTACAAGGTAAAAATTACAAGGTAAAAATACAAACCAAATACAAACGAGAGTGAGACGGGCCAACCAACCAATCAAATCCCTGAATTGAACACACAATTGGTTTGTATTTTTACCTAGGCAATTTTGATCTACAGTACTCGGAATAGGATATAATTATGCTGCTGTGAATGCTTTCCGGACTTGCAAGCCACGAACCAGATTTGTTTAAATTATTTGTTTTTTGAAATATAGTTTTTTACTCCAAAAATTAGTCAATAAATTTTTACGACTTTATTCAGACACTCTTCAAATGAACTTAAAGTTCAGAACTTTAAAAATAAAATAAACACATTTATAATCGTTAAAGACCAGTTTGAGACTACTTTAAGACCAAGTTTTTCGTTGGAAAACCTACTAATATCTTGAACGTTTCCGGAGTAATTATTCTGGAGTTCGGACTTTGGATAGCCCTATTTTAAGGGAGTAACCGACGGGGGCTGTTTCTCGAGATCCATATATGGTAGAAACTTAATTTTTGTTGCATTCAAAATTTTGTTATCGGTTTGCTTCCGAAAAAATTAAAAAAATTCGGATTTGACCGAAAACAAATTTCTGAAATTCGAATTTTCCCAAGTATTTTTTTCAGTATTTATGCTTTATCTTTTGAAAGCTTTGATCGATGACCTTAATTTAACTTGTTACAGTTAGCCTGAAATTAAATCTTGCGGGATCAATCAGAAAAAATTAAAAAAAAAAATGGAAAAAAAAAATTTTAGATGGTGAAATGGTCAAATTTTCGTGGTACCTTAACTTTGCACATGTGGGCATCCAAAACTTCATCAGAAATCGAGAAAAAAACGCCATATTATTTCTTCGCTATCGATTGCAAAAAAAAGCTTTTTTGTCGAAACTTTTTGATATCAGTGCTCGAAATGATTTTGAAGAAACGCTGAATATACCGAAATCGGCAAATTTAACGTGTAAATTTCATCGATTTTGAGCAAATAGACCTAAAACCGAATTTCCAACGCCATATTTTTGAAAATCCCATTATTAGTGGGCGTACGAAAAATTAAAAACTTCTGATAGCTCCTCACTGAATGATTTTATCGTGAAAAAGCCGAAAATCGACCTTTTGGACCGTTAATCCTACCGGTACCGTCATACAAAAAACTTTATGTTACCTTTTTTGAAAAATTCAGACAATTATCTCAAACATACTGAAATTTAAAAATAACGATCTTTCTCCATCCTAAAACAGTTTAAAAAACAGTGAAACGCGTCGGTTACTGCCTTAAATAAGGTTTAAATTTTTATGACAAAAGTAGAATTTGTAAATTTGCTTGATTTTGGCTGGTTTTTGGTCTCGAATGCTTAATAACCTCAGTATTTTTCGGCACAATGTTTCAAAATTTTTCGTGGATTGAACAAAACCAACTATAGATCATTACGATGAGCTCGTTTTTTACGGCTTTGACTTCAATAGGCTGAAAATGAGAAAATGTGTTTTTTAAAAATAAATGAAACTTCCTGTTTTATCATCGAGAACAGAAATCAAGCTCTGAGAAAAAAAAATCCCATTCCAACGTTTGATTATTCGTTTCAGAGAAAACACAAATTTCGATTTCGTTGGACTGCTGATTTCCACTTACGCAGTTTTCAAAAAGCCCTAAGTTGACAAATGGTGACTACTTGACTGAACAAAGAACGTGGGATACTAGCATCCAATCAAAACCTTGGATTGCAAAATAAGCCGATATGATAGGTCAGATTTGAGCAGAACCAATCAATCAAATTATTGGATTCCACATTTTTCAAATTGTCACGATCTGTCGGTTAAGGGCCCTTAATCCATATTCATGAACATTTGAGAATAACTAACCGTGAAAGCTGTGATTTTTAAAGGTTCGTCAAAGTCGATTCTCATCCATTCTGAACCAAGAACACGAGTGTGCCAAAACGGAGCGTCTGATTCAGTCGCATAATTATATCCTGAATTAAATTTTAAATATATTTAATTTTATTCACCTTAATCCTGGCTAAGTTCACCTCTCACAGTTTGGTTTTAATCTGAAGTCTGAAATTAAGTCTAATTTTAGGTTCGTTAACTCCATGACGCAAGAGTTGAAATTAAATTTTTATTAATATCCTTTTTCCAACCAAAGTGCCCCTCATAAGCTAAAATGATGTCTACACCGGGTCGATAGTAAAATGTATAAAACGTGTAAATGATATTTTTTGATCAAGTTAGAATAACCTAAATGAAAATTTCTAGAACTCAAAATTTCTTTAAATTTACGCTCATGGTGTGGAATAAAACCATTATTAAAAACATCTAAAAATATTTTTTTGCGGTAAATTATTTATTTACCGTAAATAATAATTTCAAAAATGTAACTAAATTATAATAAAAAAAATTTTGGTAAATTTTCAAAATGTTTTGCAAATTTATATTTTGATTGTTCCATTCAATGAACCAAATTTTATATCATTTCAAAGAATTCAATCTGAATAATTTGATTCCAAAAATATTTAGATTTTTTTGCTCTAGAACTTTTGCTCTGGTATGTTAAAATTCAAAACTTCAAATTTATACGTTTTACGTTAGATAAATTTCACTTTCAACCCGTTCACAACGTGTTTATGTCGACTTTTGTGAACCACTCATCCGATTGATTTCTTAGATAGCTCGAAATGACCATACATATATTAATAAAAAATATAACAAATAAAAATTGGTCCGGATTAGAAATTTTTTCTTTTTTTTGAAATTTGCGATTTATTAAAAAGTTATGGAAAAAATTTGGGGAGATGGTCCGATTCGGACCATTTGCTCTTTAGATTTTTCTCTAAATATATGATTGGTCATTTTCAGTTATTTAAAACCTAAATCGAAGCTATTTTTTTTTACAAAATCTGGTCTTTCTTTTTTGAACACTGTTGGCTTTTTTACGAAATAAGCAAAATGAACGAATGCTAGAAAGAACGTTCAAGAATTAATTTTATTCTGATGACGGTAAAAAAGCTAACCTTAATTTTTTATCGAAACCACTTAATTTTTCATGCCGACCCCTTACTAAGTATCAATAGGAGAAAGTTAGCGATTAAAATATTTCAATTTACGTCAGAAGGATGAGTACACTTTTAGCAAGACAGGAGGGGGGGGGGCAATATCGCCGAAAGTTTTTTGCTAAAAAAATTCGGCGATAATGGCACATTCGGCGATATGGGAACATAAATGAAGTTTTTTGTTCAAATAATGAAAAACGCGTTAGCGTTCGAAATGACGTCATATGTCGATCAATGTTTGAATTTTATGAAAACTTTCACAATAGATTCGCATGAAAGTGAATCACCAAAATGCGTGGAATTAAATAATCACCAAAGCCAATCATAAAAGTTGAAAAGACTAGTTTGGAAAGTAAATCTGAAAATGACGTATTCATGACGCTTCGAAAAGTAATTTGAGAATATAAATCTCAAGAAAATTTGGCGATATTGGCAAATTCGGCGATATTGGCACATTCAGCGATATTGGCACAAAAAGTATTTAAGTTAAAAATCGTGAAACTGCGTAGGTTTTTTTCGGCAAAATTCGGCGATATTGAGCCAGCGATATCGGCCCCCCCTGTAATAAGTTAATTCGAACGACACAGATTCAGCTTTGGCAATTCATACAAAAATTCAGGATATTGTTTTCCTTTGAAAACTTATGAGTAACTCTGAAACTTAATTTTTATATTAGGATCTATAGGAGAAAGTTTAAGACATGAAGATTAAATTAACGTCAGAAGCATGAGTAAGCTTACTTTTTCATTCGAATGAATCACTGATTGTTTCCTTTGAAAATTTATAATTACATTTCCTTAAATTTTCTTCTATGAATCCCTATTTTAACGTTCTATCGACAGTTAAATAGCGATAAGTTGACATGAAAACCAGGCTGTGATCTTTCCATGTTTATTTTGAGACCTTGATTTAACCTTGTAAAACTGCTTTTATAAGCAGATTAGAGCCTTATAAAAATCAACGTAGTGCTCATGGCGATAAAATTGTCATCCGAATTTTCTTTCTTCAATTCTTCAATATTTCTTTCAAAATATTTTTTTGACAAAATTTTATAGAAATCTTTTTCAATACTTTCTATTTTGGTCCAAATTTTATTTTTTTGTCAAAACTGAAATTAAAATTTGATGAAAATAGTTTTTTCGAAAGTACCAATTATTTTGACATTATTTTTTTTTGATAATTCGGTCGGTTTTTGAACTTCCTAAAATTTTTTCGAAAGAAAAGTATAAAACATGGACGCTCTGTACAAACTGAACCTTATAGAACGGTGTAGTATACAGTGAGTGGGCCGGTAATAAAAAGATGGTCACCCTACAGTGTATGTTTTAAGGACCGGGAAAGGTAAAATAAAGGCTCGATAGTAGCTATCAAATTTGATTACTACAAATCACTCCTAGTATTGGAGTAAAATCGAGCTTTTTATCTTTCATGCTGCAACAAAAAGTCATTTATAAATGCAATTTTACACAAAAAAACACTTCAGTTTTTTTATCCCCCGAATTATTTTGGAGAACTTCCAATGCCTCAAAGGCCTAATAAAACGAGCGATCAGTATCCCTATTAGCAAAAAAATATTTGCCTGAACAATTTTTTTTGACAGTCATTTTTTTCCGATGTTATTTGATTTTCTAAAAATAATGGTCTGAAGTTCAGACTCTGAACTGTTGGAAATAGAATGAACTAAAACGTTGAAAATATAATTTTTTAATTGACAAATTAATATAAAAAATGGTTGCGTAGAAAATGGTTGCGTTAAAACGGCGTTACATTATTCTGCCAGACTTATGGACAAAAATAAAATCGAAAGAATGTGTCTTTTCAGCTTCTTTCTTGTAAAATCAACACAGAAAAAGATTTTCCCGTTGTAGTAATACACCTAATAAATCTTTAGACACGGATCATTTATCATCTATAAAATTCGAAAGTACTAAAAATATCTTATTGGGAAATGTCGAAGAATAACTGATTTTTGTAACGCGGTCGAGTGTGTAATTTACTACCGACGGTAGTCTACCGTGCAGTTAAGTGAGAGTAGTAGATGGTAATATTTTTTTATATTGAGTCATCATGAAAAAAACGAACATTTTCCATCAATGAGCGCTCATTGTTTTTTTTACAAAATTAAATAAAATGATTGAAAAATGCGTCAAAAAATCTTATACAAAATCTTATAAGAATTCTACAAAAAAAAGGGTAGGGGGCCTATATTGCCGAAAGCTTTTTGCCAAAAAAATCTCGGCGATATGAGGACAGCAATAAAAATTTTTGTTCAAAGAATGTAAAAACGCGTAGGCGTTTGAAATGACGTCATATGTTGAACAATTTTTCAGTTTCTATAAGCAGTTTAACAGAAAGTTCGAATGAATTGAATCACCAAAATGCGTATTATTAAGTACTTCACCAAACGCAATCGAATAAAAGTTTAAAAGTGTAAATTTCGAAAATTAAATTTCCAAAATGACGTCATCAAGACGATCACAAAAAACTCACTGGGATTCTCAAAAAAATCGGCGATATTGGCACATTCGGAGATTTTGGCACTGGAAGTATTTTAACTAAAAATCGTGAAATTGAGTAGGTTTTTCCGGCGATATCGGGCTCCACTTTACTATAGTTTTTAAAGCAAGCAAATTATTTCAAAAAATGGCGGCGCGCACTTATTAACAAGAATCCAAAGAATGTGTCTTTTCAGCTTCTTCTGCCGCAAATCAACCAAGAAAAAGATTAATCCCGTTTAAAGAAATAATCCAAATTGATCTTTCATACACGGATCAGTTATCATCTATAAAATTTGAAAGTACTAAAAATTCGAAAGTACTTACCGGGTAGCGTCGACGAATAACTGATTTTTCTGACGCGATCCAAGTGTATAACTTCTTCAGTTCTTACTACTACCATTTCGAAAACAAATAAAAATATATAAGAAAAAAAGTTTCGTGACAGTTGAAATCAAAGTGAACTTTTTGACCATGTTTTTGAATTTTGCCACACGAGGATTTTCTCACCCCTCAGGCAGAGTGCCAACCTTTTAAATTTAACACAAATCAAACGGCGCTACTTGTTAATGGGGTTAGGAGGGCTCGTTCTGGAATCTTTCATGTGTAATATCGCTTGCAAATGGCATGAGTAATAAATTTCTGCTATAACTAAACTATTATTATAGTGATTCACTATTCTTGTTTGATGAAAATTGTGCTGCTGTTTTAAGCTATAAAGCAACCTGATTTTGTAAAAGAGATTTGAAAACAACTTGGTAAAAACATGAAAAAAATGGAAAAAACTTTAAATAAATTAAAAAAAAATGGAAAAAACTAAAACAAAATTAAAAAATGGAAAAAAAATGAAAAAAAAGGAAAAGTTAAAAATAAACTTGAAAAAAACTGAAAATTAAAAAAAACTTTAAGAAAAATAGCAAATCCTTTCGAGAATCAAATTAAGTCTTATTTAATAAGACCATTTGAATTTGTTTGCGATTCATTCAGAAAATTTTGGCACGTTTCTCTAGGAACCAAACCGTAATTTTTAAACGCATGCGTCCATATAACGAAGCGGAAGCACTTTAGGAATCTAGGTCTAAGAAGCAAAGTCCTAAAGATTAATTACTTACGATTTCGAATATCTCGTAAAACAAAGTTGCTATCAGTTGTGCGTTTCTAAACAAATCCTAAACAATGGTAGTAAAATATAGCTAGTTTATTGCTTATAAAGACTTGATAAGGGCCAATTATTTCGGTTTTGTGACGTTAATAAAGTACAAAAAAAAATTTGAGCTAAAATTGCCCAAATGCCTTTAAATTTCATGAATAAATTGATCTGTTTACTTTGCGGTCATCCTAAAGTTTGCGAATACGTCGAAATTTTGAATTCAATTCGTGAGACTACGCTTATTTTCATTTGTTGACCGAATTAGTGGGGCAAACTAAAAACAAATCTATGTTTTCGATTATAAAATAACTTTATTAAAAGATTTAGAGTGTAGATTAATTGTGAGATTTGCGCTAGTAACCCCAATTAAAACGTATACGTCGACAGTGCCGATCGGCACTTATTGTTCAATGAGCTCGTTTGTTTAGTTGTTTTTCGAAATTTCCTACTTTTTGTTTCAAGAATTATTGAGAGTCAAAATTGTAGAAATTAAATTAGTTTTCTAATCCCAAAAATGTTTTTTTCGAAATCGTGAAGATTTTTATAAGCAAGCAATAATATTATCTTTTTTTTCAAAAGCAATGAAAATATTTGATCGTCCATTCAGAAAAAAATAAAAATAGACGGTTTATGTAAAAACGATCTTCGAGGGTGAAATTACATATTTCCAGCAACATCAGATACCAAAAAATAAATTCAGTGACGCATCTGCAGTTATTTTTTTTGGATACAATTTTTAAGGCCTGTAAATTATTTGAATTATAATTTCGTGGCATGTAAAAAATCTTATATTATCTCTGTCAGTTATTGAGTACCAATTGGCACTTGACTGTGTAAAAAGTTGTTCAAAATTATAAGTATAGGTTAAACCAAAACTAGACTTTAGTATTTTTTTTCTTGAAAATAAGTCTTAGATACGGGCCATCATAATAACTAGATCTAATTAAAATAGGTCATAAAAGTTTGTTTTCACATTCCGAAAATTTTACAAGCAAGCACTTTTTTGTCTTTAATTTCAAAAATCCACTGGTTTCTGCAATTTTTGAAAAAAATTTCCTAAGAATTTAATTTTAGCCTGGTATTTTTATGAAATTAGTAATCAGACTAGTATTTGAAATGAATGATTCGCGTAAATAATTATTACGACCTTGGGACTTTTTAACTATGTTGGGTAATAAATTTTTGAAGTTAAATCTGACTCTTTACCGGAATCGTCTCAACCAGCGTATGTACCGCGATCAATAACTAAAACATCCGAGAAAAAAATGTTTTTTGAGAAAGTACCACGAAATATTTTGGCTGGAGCAGTACTTTTTGCTCAAGTACTAGCCAAGAAAGGGGATGTTGTTGATGAAAGTGAGTAGTAGAAAAAAAACTGAATTACAGAATACCAAAACATAAATGTCAATCAAAATTTAGAGACAAAAATAAATTGCAGTGAAAATTCTAAGTTCTGATACGGCTCAGAGAAGGAGTTAGCCACGCGTTTCTCACGTGACCGATTTCTAAGTTTTTTTTCTATTTTTGACTATATAAAATTAGACTTTTAATGAAAATATTTTCATCAAACTGAAATTTTTACGAAAAGCGAGATCGTAGGTTTGTAAAGTTGGGCAGGAAATATAGCAAAAGATGAAGAATTTTTGACAAAAATGAGGTCGTGCAAATTTTAATACCGCAAGCATTTCAATTGAACATCTTGCTGAAAATTTTTGTCAGTGACGAATATTTTTTGATTTTTTTTAAGTTTCAGCTCGATTTTGATTGATTAAAATTTGAACCAATCAAAATGGAGAACTTAAATTTTTTAAACGTCAAATTGAGCGTCAGTCGCACCCAATTTTAAGTTAAATTTCTTATTTTTTTTATCCCTACAATCATAACTAACAAATATTTCACCTACCGTGACGGTAGTACCGTCCCCTCAATGTTGTTCGCTCAAAAAAATGTCATTACAGCGTAGGCGGATGATGTTAAAGATAGCTTGCGAAGGTGCAAAAAAAATGGTACGGAGCCACGAGCATTTCGGCAACGTTAATTATAAAATTTAAATCTTCTATCATAATCAGAGTTAATAATTTACAGTACTTTAAAAGCTAAGCAATCTACGACGATTCATAGAAATTTTGTTTTTCATACTGTTCATGAGTAATAAGCACAAGTTGATTTTGCTTAAAATTTCGGACCCGACCAGATGTACGAATAAAATGGGAGCCCGCACATTTGAGACTCCGCCGTTGCTCACCAGCAGGCGCTAAAGGTCTGATAAAAAATGCTTACAAATGTAATTATAAATTTAATGAACTATAATTTTTGTCGACGAGATTATCATGATAAACTTTAAAAATATTTTGATGGCAAAACACTTTGTCTCAAATTAAAGTCCATTTTAATGGGACAAAAATATGTTTTGACCTAGGCTGTTATCGGTTTTTCAGCATTGGAAATGTATGATAGTTATGAAAAAATGAAAAAAGTACATTTTGTTTCGAATTTTTTAAAGATCAAGAAAAAAGCCAAGTACAAAAATTTCGACATTAACAATCATAAAACTTAGAAAATAAACCTAAGCGGCAATTTTTTACAATCCGCATGCAAACCTGCCGTACACTAAATATTCTGGCGAAGAAGATGTGTGTAGTCTCGACAACTCCTAGAAAAGTTTTTTTGTAATTTTTTTCTATATAACATCGACGCCTACGCATAAATGATATTTTTTATTTAAAGTGGCATTTTTGGTCAATAAGATTGAGATTTCGAATTTTTTCATGGACGTTTGGAACTTTATTTTTTCTTAATTAAGAATCGATAAGCGGTATTTTAAGAGTCATTACTACTCTAGAAAGTACTATTTTAGATGTATTTTCTAGACTGTGGTGATATTTTTGTTCGAAGTTCAATTGAGAGTTTTGAGGCTTAGTTTTCAGCGCAGAAAAATAAAACTATATTTTTGGGAACCAAATTAAATTCTTAGCCAGATTGCAAACTTAACTTATTTTTAAGTTAAAATTAAAGAAAATTTTCTGAAGGAATTTTAATTTTGACATTTGACTACGACCTCTCTGTAGGAAACCCTAGAATTCTAATCGAAATTCTTTGAAATTAGTTTTATGGACGAGCGTTTGACCCTTGCGGAGATAATAATCGAAAAATTAATTTTCGAACTGTTTCAAACTAGTTAAGTTTCAAAAACCCACGATTTTAAGGCTTTCTCGTTTCTACATTGAACGTGAAATCGACCACAAAACTACGTTTTTGGCCATTTTAACGTTGACCAACCCCTACAGTGGCATTTCATATTTTGTAAAATACTACAAAAGAATTTTTGTATTTTACTTTTTTTATGAAAGTATGAAAATATTGGGCTTAATAATGTACTAAAGAGTCGCTGGAGAGCAGTCCTAAGTATGGTATCGAATTTGTGTGCTGATTTTGCTGATATTTGAAACGACAAAAATCGTGGTGTCTAGCCGTATTTTGAAAGTCAGTTTTCCTGGTCAAAATTTTTTTTAAGTGCCTATAATTTGAAATCAAAAGTGCGTAGGTGGAAATAAGCAGTATGCATAAAATAATTATTTACAATTTTCTTTTCGATTTTCAATGTATATTTTCTGTTTCTGCATTAAAACTGGTTGGCTTCTGGGATAAAAAAACGCAATTTTCATTTCAAAAGATGGGAAAACAATAACGTTTGTGACTCACTGGTCATGAGTATAAATATACAAAATGTTGTATGATCTTCAAACATGAGCTCTAGGAGAATTTCTCGAAAAGCTGTAAGATAATTTTGTCGTAAAAGGTCAGTCCATTGACGATTATCAAAGACACTATTCATAGTATGAATTTCATACTATACTGAATCACAGTCATGCAATTACAATTACTGATTCACAGAAAATGAAACGAGTTTATTAGGGGCATACCTAGGCCTCCCGAGCAAAAAATTTTTGGCTATAAAATGTCAGATGTCAATCTGGAGCAAAATTGTTTTGTGCATCCGAAAAAAATACTTAAAATAAAAAATTTCGATATGCAATTGCCTTAATTTTGAAAATAAAACTTTGACCGCCCAAAACAGCGCCACCAAGTGGTTGCACCAAAAAATATTTTCAGCAAAAATTTTTGTGCTCAAAAACTTCACTTTGTCCGAAATTTTCAGACTCATAGCACCTTTTTATCGGGTAGCTGATTTTTTGCTCGGGAGGCCTAGGCATACCATTTTCATCGATATTTTTTTCGGTCGATTTTTTAAAAAAAGCCTATCTTCAACTATAAAGAAATGTGTAGGCAGAAAATATTTAATATTTTTCTGACAATGTTTGTGATATCAACACATCCATATGTTTCAATTGCATACATTTTTATTCGTTTATAAAAGAGATTAAACTCCTAGGCAATTTTCATAGCAAAAGACAGGGGAAAAAAAGTCGACCAAAAAAATTATCGATGAAAATGGCATACCTCGTTTATTATGGTTATTTTTTCACCTCTTGCTTGTAAATTGATTATAGGATTAAATCATGGACAGAGTTTAACTTTATGACATTCTTCTACTTGTTTCTTTTCTGAAACTTTCATCACTTTTGTTTGAGGGGCGCGGTGCCAGACCATACTTGATACATTTTTTCTTGATGAAAATCTTTTGACGCGTATATATTTTTGGCTCAATATATATCTGGAGAAGGACTGATTGTGAATCACAATTTGTGATGTCACAATATTTGTCATATTCAGAAAAATCAAATTCGAATCTTTCAAGTTGATTTTTTTTGGAAATTTGTGAAAATGAAACAGTGCAAAATGACGAAAATACCCGAAATTTTGCTTCAAGTGTATAATTTATCCATTTCTTCTTTTATTGCTATTATCAGATTTGCTGAACGAGGAATTAAAATTAAGGCCACCATAAATGTATTGACGGCACTTTTAAGTCAAACGAATAACGGAATGAATAAATTTATAATAGTAATAATAAATGGAAATATTAAAAATCATTCATTTTTCTATTTTTTTCGATTTTATTTTTATTTTTGTATCGATGGAAAATTAAGTTCTAAGAAGTTTTCGAAAATAGCATCGAGAGTACCTCGGATAATAACCTGAATTTATGCAGTCAAATTATAGCGGTTTTAACAATAGAAAAATACTCATTTGTTTGATTAACATCCACGTATTCCGAAACAAGTGATAATAAGTCCAGTTTGAAACGACTAATAGGACAACTTAACTTCGATTTTATCCGACGATATTATTAAAATTAAAATTTCACACACAAAATATTCTTATTCGAAAAAACGGGGACTGAAAAGTTCTCGGTAATTTTATGTCAAATATCTCTTTATCAACTTCTGTTAATATCTCGATTTGCATTAGCAAACGTAGTGTGTTTTTAAGTAGAAGGTCCGGGATATTAATAAAAGTGTGATAAAGGGATATTTTTTCAATAATTATCTATAAAATTATTTCTTGGAGTCACACAGTTTTTTGGTAAGTGACCAATTTGAAAAGTTTAGAAAGGAAGATTTTCAATTGACGAGTATCGATGTCAAGGAGAATCTTTCGAGTGTGTTATTGTCGTAAACTAATACAACATATTTAAGTCTCCAGAGCAAAAATCAGTTACCCGATAAAAAGATCCTATAAATCTGAAAATTTTGGATCTCATTCTTTGCGCGGGACTCCTGAGTCAGGAGTCCTGACTCGAGAGGCCTAAGCATATATATCATAGTTCTGCTATCATTTTTAATTTTTGCACAATCTACTATCTGCCAATCAAAACGTTTAAATTTGGCAAGCAACTTCGTCTTTGCCAAATTTTAACGTTTTGATTGGCGGTTTTAGCCTCTGCGAAAACTCATACTGGGAGCAAAAATGTGACCTTCTGTAGACTTATAGTTTGGCCCAAGGCAAAAATTTTAAGTTTTAACAACGTTATTTATCTAAAATTCAAAAAAAATTATAAACAAATTTCATCACAAAACAAATAAAAACCAAAAAAATAACTAAAAGTAAACTTGTATGAAAGTGATGAAAATTAAATTTCCTTTCGAATCAGGAGTGCTTTATTTTTAACAATCACAAAATTGACTAGCTGGCTAATATTTCTGAAAATAGTTAATTAGGGCGATTTGTTTTATCAATTTTTTATGATTCTCAACAATAATAAAAGTTGAAGTTTAACTTAATTACAGGAATTTAAGTGCCAAACAAAGCTTAAAATCGACATCCGACTAATCTTTGTCATAATATTTGTAGAGTATGATTCACACCCGCGAGTCGCGGGCCGCGACCTGTAATTGCCATTTAACCGTATTTTGAAAAGTTAATTAGATTTTTTTTTTGCTTTTTAAAAAACATAATTATGACGATCCATTTTAAGACCCAATTTTTTTTGTCTGTAATATTTTTCGAAGGTTCAATTTCGTAAGGTCAAATTGTTTTTAAGGTTAAATATTTTACAGGGTCAAATTTTGTCAGGTCGATTTTTTGAGGGCAAATTATTTTTAAAGTAAAATTTTTCTGAGCGAAATATATTTTTATGAGTCCAAACGGCATAAGCTCGCATGACGGGAGGCGTACATAATTCGCGTGTGATAGATAATTGTTGATCAAGAATACCTCGAATAATATTGCAGAGGTAATCTGAATTAAATTTGATGACCTTGAATCAAATCTTGAACTTCAACCAGTACTCTGTCGTTTACCGCGTGGTTGTACAATTTTGTCAAGCTAGATTTTCGGCGATAAAAACATTTTTTCGATAATTATACTTTATTAAGAACTTTAGTGCAGAACTTGTTGGAAATCATAATACAATCTTAAATTTTTTTTTTAACAAAACAGTATATAAATAACTTTGACAAGCACTGTGAGTTAAACAGAATGTTGTGACTTAATTTGACATTTTAAACCGTATGGTTGAGGCACTTATCGATCCGTGCCAGTTTAAGGTACTTGCTTATCAAAAAAGAGATAGCACTGTTTCTCGAATAATTGAATGAAAAAATCTCATTATTCATTGTATTTAAGTTTCCGTTTTTGAGGGCCACAGTCGAAAAAACTCACTTGTGGCATTATTGCCGACAAATTCAAGTGAGAAACGACTGCAGAATTCGAAAGTTGTATGATAATTTAAGTGATAAGCTAAGGGTGACAGTAAGAGTTTAAAAATTGGATGAGAGCGAGAGGAAGAATGTTAGTGCAGATTTAAGTTCTAGAGGTACATTTGATACAGAATGAGAAGAAGACGTGGATTGTAAGATTTTCTTTATATTTCAGCCAACTATTGCTCGATTTTTGGTTGTCTTTTTTGATTGTTTTGAAACAAAAATAATTCAGCTCTCATTTCGGCCCTGTTGAACTACACTAGTGAATTTCCTGCCGTAATCAAAAGTCAGCAAAATTTGACCAGAATATATTTTCTTTGATTTTAGAAAGAAAAATCCGTAGTGAAATTGACCAGAAACAATTGTCTACTAGATAAGCCAATATTAATCGATACTCATTATGGGGTAATCCATATCCTCCTATGAAGAAGATAGATATTTTATAATTTGGTCTAGTTATGTACTCTACAAATGTACTAGACCAAATTAGAAAGTATCTTCCTTCCTCGTAAAGGGATATTAGACTTTCAAATTTCCTTATTTCAAATCTAGTGTCCTGTTCAGAGGGAGGGAACACAAAAACCGAGAGAATGTACTAGACCTGGAAACAATCCTCCCTGATAGGACGACAGGCGGCCTCTCACCTCACTCATCGCTTTAAATCCCTATTTTTGGTCTTTTGATTAGAAAATTCAAGCCTCGAACAGTCTAACCACACTGATATCTCTACCTTTTTTTGTGTTCTTTTCATTTGAACGGGGTATACTAAAAGAGTCCAAGATAACCAATACTATCGTTCAGAGTACACCAGGCTTGCCGACAGAGCTTGCCTTAACCAGACTCGCCGATACCTAGCCCGGTGTAGTCCTATCGTGTATCACTAACTATTTTCGACGAAGTTTTTATTTGAATTTTCGCTTTTTAACGATATCTTGAGAAAAGTGACTTTCGATGTCATTAATGACTTAAGTTTTTGAAGAAATTTAATTCATTAATTTGGTGATGGTAAGATAGCCAGCACAAAAATAAATCAATTGCCATTAATTAAATCGTCGACGCATATTAAGTTAATAATGGGCAAGACCTATTTTACAAGCAGTTTTTGACCTGATGAGATCAGAATAATAGTTTATGGTAAGCTTCATGATTCAACTTAAAACTATTTTCAATTTGAAAATAAATAAATATTTGGGTCTTGGTGCATTTTCGATTTTTTTGAAATTTTTTTGAAATAGAAAGTTAAATTTTTTTGATCATTGAAGTCATTTTATTGAATTGCATGAATTATAATTTTTATAAAAGGATATCCTCTGTTCCTCACAGTAATGTTAATCTTGGCAGCTTAATCGGCATTTATACAGTACAATTTCTTATTGAGCTGCCTAGAATTACATCAATGTCAACACGAAATGTACGGTGTAAGGTGTCTGCATCAAAATATTTTTCTCATATTTTCTCAAAATTTCCCTTGAAAGTTCAGGAATTCTCGGACAAGAAAATTTTTGATTCCACAATCATTCTAGGACGTCCAAATTAAATAAAAACTAATAAAAAATAAAAATTTTGTCTGATTTTTGACAAAAATGCTTATCATTTGCTTGTACTGTAAAAGAACACTCTATTTGTTTTTCAATTCCACAATCAAAAATCGCTTTTCAAAATTTCTGAATTGAAAATTGCTCGAGAGCCTAGGCTGTCTGCGCAAATTCAGATCTCGCGATGTATCATTTTTATTGAAAAAAGGATAACTACATTTTGTTCAAAATTTTTCAGAATTCAAAAATTTTTCTTTCGAAAATTTCAAGCAATAGAAAAAATACCGCTTTCTGATTGGTCAAAATTCGACTTCGCAAAAATTCTAGTCGCCAAAATATGGGTTCCAAATAAGATAATAAACAATTTTTATGAAGGGAGTATCAAAATGTCATGAAAATATTCATGAATCTATTTTTTAATTCAAATATTTAAAGAAATATTTCAAAATGGATGATTTTTTTCTTAATTTCTATGATTGAACAGACGTTAAACAATTTAAAAAGTGAACTAGAATCAGATTCCAGAAATTCAATTATCTATTGTAGCTAACTGTGTCGTTGGAACTGATACTGATCCATGTGGACCCAATTACGTTTGCAAAGAAGTAAATGGCGGAAAATTTGAATGTGATTTAAGTAAGTTTTAAAAATTTTAAAGATCCTTTAATGACTTTTGGAAATGGATTTTACAATCATAAGTTTATTGCCAGAGTAAATTCCGAGATTTACTATTCTTGCCGGGATTTGAAATAGATCTATTGTTTACTATGAAAAGTGCTTCAGCGGAAAACTATAAAAGTAAATTTGAGAAATGTTTAGTTGCTTATTTTCTGCGGTTGAACATTTTATTGAGTTATGATATAAATTTATTATGATCTATTGGTATCCGTGCCAAAAACAAGTTTTTCAGGACATCGGTTTTTAACCTCCACCTGCATATGATTTGCCATTACTCACTTGCACATCGGTATTTTTAAAAATAATCAAGAATAATCTCAAATTACTCTATTGAAATTTTGAGATAAATCATTATGGTGCTCACTTTGACGGCTGTGTTTGCAATGTTTTGTCATGAAAACCGATTAGTTCTAATTTAAAAATCGAATGAAGGGATCTCACCAAAGTCATTTTATGACATTCAAGCTTTTGTAAGGTAACATGATAACTTTTGTTTCCAATCGAAAATTTTATAAAAACTGTGCATTTTTCGTTTTAAAGTTGTTTTTTTGAGAATTTTTTAACTTGCATTTTTTAACTTGCATTTTTTAACTTACATTTTTAACTGTATGTTAGTAACATAATGTTACATAATTTTTATACTTTAGTAAGCTATCATCACTCCGATTCACAAGACTGATTTACCTTTGTTACCAGATCATTATTTTAACAAAAAATAATATAAGCTCTAATTTATGACTCTTTTATAAGAAAAATAATTCGATAATTTTCCGGATTTGGTGTCAAAATGAAGATGAAAAGTGTTTCGAACAAACATATTTCAAGAACTATTGGTAACAGTTGGTGGGCTGGCAGTAAAAGGCAAAATAGTAAAAGGCCAAAAATCTAAAATTTCAATTTTTGGAAATAAAAAAGAATTTTGTTCTGAAAAAATGATGATATTCTTGTTCGTAATCAACTTTTGCGTTTTTTACAATATTTTTCAAATGAAAAGACATTTGTCTAAAAACTTTAATTTAAAATAGTTTAGTTGAAATTGTCTTTTTTCAAGAAATATATTCGTTTTATCGATTTTCGCGACAAACTTTCATCAAAAAAATTATCGAATTAACCTTTTTGTTATAAATTTCGCTCAATTTTACATAAAAATCATATTTTTGTGAAAATAAAGATTTTACTGTAAGAAATATATTAAATATCGAGGTTTCGGCCTTTTATTATTTTGGCGTTTTACTGCCAACCCCAGTTGGTTATTATGTGAATAATTTGTAAAATATATTTTATAGGTTCTCCAGCTAAAGTTGGACTTATTGCTGGATTTGCAACTTTAGGATTTTTAATCTTAGCTGCTATCCTTATTTATTGCTGCTGTTGTGGGTAAGTTACTGTTTTCTCTATATGTTTGAAAATTTAATAACTACTAGTAATTAATTTAATCTGAAGTTATTGCTTTCAACTTTAAGTCAGCGAAACCAATAGTTTTGTTTTATTGTAAAAATTATAGATATTTTTGAAACGTATGCGGTTACCGTATTGCGGTAACGGTTTTAATTGATGATTTAAATCTGTTCATTGACTAGAAATTTTGACGGGAAAAAATTGATTGTTGAATAACCTCCTCAAACCCAGAAACAAGAACTTCGCCAACACCCAGAGCGTATTTTTAGGCGCTACTTTCAGCGCTTATAACGGATAAACAAATATGATATATTTGTTTTCTTCGTTATTGAGAATCTCAATTTGAGATCAAGGATAAAATTTATTTTATTAGACGAGTTAACAAAAGTTGAGTCATCCCATTTTCTTTGAAAAACCAACCGTTTTTAAAATGACATATAACTTATATTATATTCTTTTGTCACAGTTTTGTAAATATGGATTACCCGCCCTCAGAGTACAAATCCTAAATATTTGAATGATACAAACAACGCAAGATATTAGCACCCAATCAAAACCCTTGATTGCGGAATAAGCCGATTTCATTGGTCAGATTAAAAAAGGATCAACCAATCAAATGCTCAGATTTCGCATTTTTCAAATATTTAGGATTTGTACTCTGAGGGCGGGTGATCCATATGCCGGCCAAATTTAAAAGTGAAACGCTGGCTATCCAAATCTGTTCACATTTGAAATATGATATCTCGATCGTCTACAAAACAATTATGTGTATCCCTGCGCGTCAAAATAAACGCAGCAAAATGTAAAAAATATTTTTTGAATCAGCTTGTCACTAAAAATCAGAACAAGCTCAAGCTACATTACTGTTTCATAAACCCCAAATTGCGTGAGGGTTTTGGCGATATTAGCACTTTCCGCAATATGCAGCGGAAAGATTTTAGCTAAAAATCGTTCAATTGCGTTGTTTTTTCGGCGATATTGGGCCTGTGATATACTGCCCTCCCCTGCATATGATATCAACATAATTTAGTAAAAAATGCTGCAAGAATCCACAAGGAAATCCAAAGCGAAAAGATGGTAAAGCCGTTGTGAGTCGAAAAGCTTGTGGATGTTGCGATTGTTTCACACCAATTTATACTATTCCAGAAGAACGAATCGTGACACCAATTATTGAACCAATTGCACCTCCAACTAAAGTCCAAGCACCTCCTACATCATCTTCATCCTCAAGCTCGTCTTCAGGAAAAGTTGAAACATTTTGTAAAATTAACTTTTTAACCGTGAATATTGAAGTTGCAAGATTTTCCATTTTTTTAATGAATTTAATGCTGAATTTGCGTGAACAGCCTATAATGAGCTCCCAAAATTAAGTGCCATTTTTAGCCTCATGGAAAATAAAACAAAAATCGCAAATTTAGTTTTCACTCAATTCGCTCTTTATCGCCAACTTTAGTGATTTTGGATAAAAATATTTCGAAGTTTTGAAGCTTGAAGCCTATTTTGTATAATTTTTTGAAAAGTTTGAAGTGATAATGTCTCGAAAACTTTGGGAATAATAATTATTGAATATTTTTTGAATATTTTTCCGAATATTATTCTTAATTTTTTCGAAATATTTTCTTATATTTTCCAAATAACATCCGAACGATAATTTTTCGTATACTTGTTTTTTGAATAATTATTGTTCAAATATTAATTTTTCGAATAATTTTTCAAACTTTGACACAGAAGACGAACCAACACCAATCCCAACTCCTATCCCAACTCCTATCCCAACTCCTATCCCAACTCCCATCCCAACACCAGTGCCAACACCTCAATTACCTCGAGATGAACATTTGGGTTTCCCCAAGCCAACTGACGGCCAAGAACAAGTAGTTTTGATTGCTGAAGATAATCAACAATCCTCAAGAGGAGATCTCGGAAACGTCGATTTGTTGACTGTTATCGCCACTAGTGCCACAAATTATGACACCGAAAGAATAAACCGATCCTCGTCAGATTCCTCATCGTCATCTTCTGATTCTGAATCTGAAATGGACGTTATTATTGCCGGCGCTGATGGAGTTTAACGTTTCGGGAAAAAAATATTTTTTTAAAAATTATTTAAATATTTTTTTAATGTTTGGCAGTTTGAAATTTTTTATTTGAATTTTCCAGTTGGTGAAAAAGTCGTCATGATAGTGAAATGTTGAAAAAACAATATTTATTTCTTTTTAATTGTTGTGAGAATTTTTCATTTATTTTTGGAAAATTCAATCATAATTTGTTCGATATTTTCAATCTGAAATTTTTCCCAAAACAAATTTTTCTTGATTTTCAAATTTTTATTTTATTTTTAACAATTTCAAATATTTATCAAAATTAATAAATTATTTAAATTTGATGTCAAATTATTTTTTCATTTTATTATTTTGGCGTGCTCTTCTCCATTAATTAAATCGAGTTTAAATTTAAGGATAGGTCATATTTTTACGATGCATGTCACTAACAAAAGAGTGCGATTTTAATTGTTCGTCTAAAATCGTAAAAATGAAGTAAATTAAAAATATTTTGCAAAAGATAAAAACACAATTTTAGATTTTTGAAGATTTAACCATGAAAATATTTTAATTAATTGACCTTTCTTTAAAATCAGCAAATTGCTGAAAAATATTATGAAATGAAGACCATCGTATTTGAAACCTTGTGCATGCTTCATTAAAAATGCATAGGGCATCAAATGTCTTATTATATTATGCATGTAAAGTTAGGCAAAAATACTTCATACTCACAAACTACAGCATAGGCTGTCCGAGGTCAGCTTCCGCTTTTTTATCCGAAACAGTCGAAATTTGACAAGCAAAATAAGGAAATTGAGAACCAACAAAATTTCAGTCAAGAAAGTCAAAAGGTGAGCCGCTTCTTAGGCAAATTTACCTCCAAAGCCTTCTTTTTGACCTCGGACAGATTACCACTGCCATCCAAGAAAAAAGAAAAGTTTTTTCATTTTACCTTCATAGAAAATTGATTTTCTATTGAGAACATTGTTGGACCGTATATAATATTTTCAAGATTTTTCAAAAAATTGAGAAATTTCAAAAAAAAATTAAAATTTCGAAAAAAATTCAAAAATTTCAGTTTTTTTGGTAAATAATTTTAGTTCTCTTTCGAGTGTATAGTCGATTTTTCTTTTCAATACTAACCCATAATTAACCGCTGTTCAATTGCTTGATTCTAAATTTTTGTAAAATTAACTCTCACAGTGACATGTTTAATTCTTACACTATTTTTTGGTTATCATTCTGAGAGTTAAAAATAAATATCTTTCATTCTTCTGTTGGTATAAGCTTGATAAATACCGCGTAGCACACAAATTTAATCTGCAAAGTAAAAAAATAAAACACAAATATGAAAAAAAGATTAGTCCCGTAAATGCAAATTATGAGGTTTTAAGAAAACCGCGGTTGCATTTCTAAGCACATAGTTCTAAACGCATAGTTTACTTGAGTACTTTTTGGTTGCAAACGATGCATAAGTAAATTTTAGTTTGAAGAGAAAGGACCAAAATGATTTTTAAACAGATATTATTGGGAATAACTGTATCAGGTAATTTTTTAATAAGATATAAAATTTATTATACTGAAAACTACTTTCAAAAGGTCCAACAATTTGTGCCAGTCAGACTTTTCTGACGGTTTGCAAACTTAATAGGGTCACTTTGAATAATTTTACGAAATCAAACAAAAGTTATTGCCCTGAATCATTTTTTCAATAGTTTTTCGACAAAATAACAAGACTTGAAGTTGAAAAATAAAATTAAAAAAATTTACTTTTTCTGGGATTTTGCACAGTGATTTCACCAAATATAAATATTTCAAAATAAACCAAGGATAAAAAATTCACATCAATGATTATTTATTATGTAATTTACAAAAATGAAGACTAGTTTCAATAAAATTTTTTTGTATGGTGGTATTTTCGAATAAATTAGAGCAGCTTGTTCCGAAAGACCATAATTCAGTCGGCGAACCGAAAAATAAACAATTTTCATGTGGTCTGTACATACAGTGCCCGATATGTAAAATGCCCGCGAGAGAAACAAATTTCACAACCCCGAAATGAACAATGTTAACCCCACCTACGCGAAAATTTAATTTTGCCAATAGCGACCAAGCTTAGAACGGCTCGAACGGCTAAGAATAAAAAATATTACGCAAGACGTGTTTTCGAAATCGAAATGAGAATCCGATTGGTGAGACCAAACTCAGGGATTGTAGTTGAGCTAATTCGGATATGTGAATTTTCGGTTTTTATGATAAGCTTTCAGTTTTCAATAAATATCAATTAAAAAGTGCAAAATCAGCGTTGCACTGTGCGACTTGAACATCCCCTGAAACCAATAAGGTCTCTGAAAGTGCTGATTGGCTAAAAGCGTATTTTGCATATAAGCGGAATTTACCTAGATCGGCCTATCAGAATCATTTTCGGAGAAAAATCAGTCAATAATTCATCAAAAATGTCAACATTATTTTACTATTCAAATTGTTGCTCGTTAATTTGTTGTAAAAGTTGGGGATCGTTAAATCAAATTATGAAAATAACCAGCTAACGATGAGGTTTTTCACTTTTATAATAGTTATAGACTATAACTAATGGCCTTTGATACTGTTCCATATATGCGGTTCCTATTTAGGCACTGGAAAATTTATTTGTCTGACATTTTCACTTTTTCTTGAGCAACAGGGAATAATTGCTGACACTTTCTGAGACTTTTTCACCGGAAATTGAAACATCGTCTTTTTTCTCATCACCTTAAGTTAATCGGTATATTTTTACATAGCTTTCTATAATTTTGGTAGCGTTCTAACTTCGCACGTCCACCTTAACTATGCTGGCTACTACATTAGATTGCTAGCGGTGTGGTGACCTAAAGCTGAGATGCTAGACTAGCCTGGCTAGTGCTTGCTAAATAATATAGGGACCAATATATTTAATGTTATGAACAAAACTTTTTATGACCAAAATATTTAACTAAAATGAACACAATTTAAATAATAAGTAATATTTTAAATAAATAGTTTCAGTATGCTGCATACTGTATGCAGTATGTCAGATTTTTGAAAATCTGGTCCTAAGACGGTATCACTTATGCGAACCATAAGCGAACAATTTTCAGGAACTACAAGTACAAACATATCTGTGTTGTTATATCTATATGTAAAAACAATCTGAATTTTTTTTAATTTAATGGTTTCAACTGCATTTATCGATTATAAATTATAATTTATAATGAACGAGTGATCAAGTGACTTAAAAATATTGTCTAAAATTGAGTGTAACGTTAAACCAAGCACTCGAAGAGGAAACCACAAAATAGGATTTTCTCCTTATTATCATTCTGCTTGTTTTTTTCTGATACAAAATAAAACTTCTTTTACTGTCAAAGACTTAGTGAGTTGCAGACATATTGCAGGCCAACACAAAAAATAATGTGAACAAAAGCTACTTAACACCATGCAGTATGATTCATTTCTAGGGTTATACCAGGAGCTAAAACTATTTTTGGGATTATCAGTTTCCCGCCTAAGCATTTTTCGTCAAAATTGACTATTTTTTCAAAATTTCAAAAATAGGTTTTTTGGAAATATTTTTGTGAACTTAAAGATTATCGTTTTTTAAGGGGGTGGTCGAGGCAATATGGACCTTTTTAAACTGCGCCCCTCAAAATAAACGGAGAACATAGTAACTTCATTATACTTTGTATGCAAAACAAGTTTGATGAATCTTTGAGATTAAAAAAAAATTTCCATGTTGAATAGGCTGCCAACTCTAAAAACTGCAAAAATTAATCTAAAATTTTTTGTCAGCCTTCGTCCATACCCAATTTTTACTGATTTTCACGAATGACCATTTTATTCACTGGAGAATCGACGTTCGCCCGGAATTTGATTTTTTTCCTAGGTGGCGCTAAATCGCAAAAATGATCATTTTTTTAATTATCACAGCATTCATGATCATTTTGAATTTAGCGCCACCTAGAAAAAATCAAAAATTCCGGGCCCGAACGTCATTCCCACTGAATAAAATGATCATCGTAAAAATCGTAAAAATTGCTCTATGACGAAGGCTGACAAAAAATTTTAAGATTAATTTTTGGCACTTTTCTAGACTTTGACAGCCTATTCCAAACATGAAGAGTAAGGATTTTAATCTCAAAGTTTCATCAAAACCTTGTCTTTGCATACAAAGTAAATGAAGTTACTATTCTTGTTATTCTTGAGGCGCAGTTTAAAAAGGTTCAGATTGCCTCGACCACCCTCTTAACCCAATAATTTGAATTCCAAGAAAAAATAACTTACAAATATACCATAAGAGTGCGTTATAAAGCCTAAAAATACTTTTTAAATACTCAAATTATGACCAGTAAGTTCCTCAAAAAATTTTCGATGTCAGAATCATCTTTTTTCGAGAAGGTTTCACCCCAAAAGTAGGTATTTTCACGGGATTGTTCCTTCCCATAAGCCTTTATTATCATATATTCCATTTTTAATTTTGCAAATAGTGCTACCGGGTATAACCCCATCGATACCTTTTCCTGTGTATAAGTTATACAGTATAACACACTTATCGAGAAGTTGTAGATTTAACAGCAGACTTCCGGGAATATTTCAGGCAATCTTAACGAAACGAATTCTACGTATTCTTGTGAATTAATACCTCTATAAATATTTCATTTCTTTTTATTTAAATAAGTTGTTTTCAAGGTTTCGGGGTTTCAATTTTTCTTAGTGGTAATTAAAATATTTTACATTAGCATGGAAATAGGATAAAAAGGCAATTTGGTAAATCTTGCCTAAGTTTCGCGAAGATAATGCCAGATTTATTCAATTCAGGTGATTGCAAAGTTTTAGGATCTATCAAGAAAACATCGACACAGAAAATTCAGAATTTTAGGTTTTTTCCGTCTGATACGTGAATTATTTATTTTTGCGAAACTGATGCCATATATATTTACCAAATTTATTTTGTATTCAAATTTCATGCTAAGGTAAAATCTTTTTTATTCTTACTTTTGAAAATTGAAGACCCGAATCGTCAATAAAGACTACTTTTGAATAGAAAAATTATTATATTTTATGATCAAAACCACCAAAAAATATACATAAATACTTAACATATTTCAGCTCAATTAAGTGTCCTGATTGATTCTGCCCTTAGTTTTCAAGGCAGCGGATCTGAAGTGAATTGGAATGATTTTCTCGAAGTTTCGTCTTTTGCTCGTTTGAGTACCAATGATGCCGACCTTCTTAACTCATTGCAATCTGTGCATGAAATGGATTTGAATCTGAGGACTTATTTGGACGCTTCTAGTTTTGAACTGCCGTATACGTTAGCAAGAGCAACATCAAGAATTAACTATTTGGCCAGCAAACTTTACGAAACAGGTTGGGTCAATTTTATACAAAATAATTGTTTTGGGCGAAGCAGTCCCAAAGATAATATTTTCTATAAATAGGACGTTTTGGTCTTATACCCAACATAGCCTATGTTACATAGGGTCCGGGAGAGGACCAATGTGAGAGGCTTTTGTGAGGGCGGTTCTAATCTCAGGTGAGTTTGAAATAAAATATGAAAGGCGAAATATTGAGACAATAAGTCGCTTGGGTCAGTCGTGGCTTCCTTCACAATTCTATTTATACAAACCTCTGATGAAACTAACCAACTTTCTAAAATTTGTATTTATCTATACTAAAACAAAACAAAAAGGACCTACATTCAATAAAAATGCCACAAACGTTCCATTTGACAGAAAATAACCAAGACTATTTCAATAAAGAATTTTGCTCGGAAAATATTGGAAATTAAAAAAAAATAATCTCTTAACGTGAGATTGACGACAGTACGCGATGAGAAATGATTGGCATTTCGTATTAAGGAGGTTGTGGGTGCTTAATGTTTGAAATATCGATAACGGGGTCCTCTGGTTATTTTTTCCACTTTTTTGGCCAAATTTTGTATCTAATTCGGCTTTTGAACGACTATTCCGATTAAATTCTTAGATAGCTCAAATTGAGCACAAATATCTAGTGAATAATAAAATAAAAAAATTGGTCCGAATCGAACCATTTCATTTTTATATTTCTTTTGAGATTACTGAAATTGTTTAATTATCAGTTTTTGTTACAAAAAATAGTAACAATGGTCCGCTTCCGACCATTTTTGAAATTATAAAATTTTCTCTGAATATTTTTGCTCAGTTTGAGCTATCTAAGAACTTAATCGGATAAGTCGTTTTTAAAAACCGAATTATATTAAAAATTCCTGAAACTGAGTTTTAAAACTGTAGGACATTGTTATCTTAATAACTTTTCAAACTTCGAATTTCACACAAAAAAATCAGGTTTCCAAAAAGTGACTCATTTTTCTTTCAAGTAATTTTTATCACACTATTTGATCATAAATCGAATTTCAAATAAATTTTTAGATAAGTTCATTAAGCGGGTACTGGGTGCAAATTGATTTTGCTTGAAATTTGAAAGAAAACTAAATAAATCAATAAAATGATCTAAGTCTTAGATCCCTAGAGCTTCACGGTGAACCGCTATAGCGTTAGAGAACGACCAAGGTAAATTCTTAAAAACAAATTTCCTATTTCGGTCGATTGCACCCAGTACCCCCTTAATAATATCATATAAATAAACTTGTTCTCAATGAGAACTGTTCTATTTTAAAAAATTTGAATTCAGCAAAATCATAGAAATTAACAACTTAATCGTGCGCAAAACTGAATATTCCGGAAAGGGTATTTTTCTATTGACGGGCATCATAATTATCCTGCATGATATGAAAAATATGCAAGCAAAATTGCAAAATAAACATAAAAATTGAACCATGAATAGCTGCAAGTGCTAGTTCAATTTATGGCGATCCAGACGTTACATTGTGGGCTAATGAATGTCTCATAATGGGAAGTGATGGTATTGAAGAAACGTTATTTTCCCTAGATTTACTTTATGATAATCTTGTCGGTTCTGTTGGAGAGGACCTTGGTGACAGTGATTCGCCAGCCACAGATCTCAATGGATTTATTTTATATATGAGGACTCTGCAGTTGAAAGGCTAGCTTAAAAATTTCACAAAATTGTTTTATTTTTATTTAAATGAATATTTTGAAAGTGGGTAAAATAATATGGCGAGCTTAATGAACCTATTTGTTTTTGATAACTACGAATTATGTACTGAATTTCTGTCAAAATACAAATCTGGAAAACCAATTTTAGCGGAAGTTTTTGAATGCAACTGACTATCTGTTTGGCCTGAAGATGCCGCTGATTGGCTTATTCGCTAACGCTTTTGTTTTTAAAAATAACGGTCTTGAAAATACTATGTTCGTACTACATTATTAATCAAAAATGATCACCTTGATTTGAAAAATTACCTTTATCGGGCTGAAAAGCTTTAATTTTAATTTTTCACATTTAGATTATTCAGCTTAAAAAAAGGAATCGAATACATGTAAATAAAAAATTCAAATTGATATTAATCATAAAATTATACATTCATTTACGAGCGTCTGAAATTTTGTTAAAAAAAATGAGTATTCAAAAAAAATTGACTAGTAAATTTAATCTTATAAAATATTGAAGCGATTTTGATTTTCGATATATTTCTGGAAGGTTCAAAAGCCGAGTTTAATCAGCGGTTTGCAATAACAAATTTCCCTGATTAGGGTTGTTTGTCAGGAAGAATGTTAAAAACCACCATTGTCGAACTTACAAAATGTATCATCAGCTTGAAAATGAATAATCGAAACGTTGCTTGATAAATTAAAAGTATTAATTATAAGCTCAATAAAAGGTCACCTTGTCTGGTCGATTGCAATTGATATAACTACTCAAGATGCTGCTCAAACGGTTGTTCCTATTCAAAAGTATACTGAACGAACTGATGCACAAGCTCTGCTTTTTGATGACACTTCTTTTTATGATACTATTGGAGGAGGACCACTCGTGGCAATAAGATCTGTCATTTATCAATCGTATATCAGAATTTCAAATGATGGGCATTCGGATGTTAACACTCAGGTTTGACAAAAGTTTCACGATAACTTTTTGTGTTTTCTATAAGTTGTTATTACTGCCTATTTGAGTTCCAGTTTTTTCGTCATTATAAAATTAATTATAATCAAGCTTTGATCAAGAACCTCAAAATGCGAAATACAGGGGAAGGGAAATATCGCCGAAAGTTTTTTGCCAAAAAAACGGCGATATTGGGAATCTTCGGCGATATTGGCACTTTCGGCGATATGTGGAAAGAAAGAAATTTTTTGTTTAAAAATAGTCAACGCGTGGGCGTTCGAAATGATGTCATAATGTTTAAAGTTTTACAATTTTATAAGGGGTTTAACAGTTGATTCAATTAAAGGAAATCATCAAAATGCGTATAATTAAGTACTTCACCGAACGCATGCATGAAAATGTAAATTTGGAAAATTCAATTTAAAAAAAATGGCATGACGCACTCAAAGATATTTTTTTGGGTTTTTTCGTGTGGATTTTTAAAGTATTATAAAAGTTATTTGTAATAAAAACCTCAAATGTCCACGCAATTCGGAAATATGGGCACTCGGATAGTGTATATAAAATATCGTGATATTTCCGATGAGGGAATCTCTAGACCTTTAGATTTTAGATCGATTTTGACCGATTAGGGCGTTAAAAATAATATAAAATTTCAACAGATTATTGATAAAAAAAAATAATCACGTAAAAATAAAAATGAGGCAATTTTTTCGGTTTTGTTCGGATATTCCGCCAGTTTAAAAACCAACCCCTTTTATTATTTTTATTAATAGATTTTTATATTTCTAAATGTGGAATCCGTAGGTATTAACTCAGTGATGACGTTTATTGGGTGTTTTGAGGAGGAATCGAAGTCTTTCAGATTATTTTTATTACAAACTAACAAACTTTAGTTTACGCACTTTGTGTGATAATCCCAATGTTTGATAAACAGCAACGCTTTGGCCCAAGTTCCTCAAACATATACAGAAGTTTAACTTCAATAGTTAGACCAAAACTATTTAAAATAAGGTAACAAGGTAGATTTGTGTTGAAAATAATTGATTATATAAATAAACACGAAAACATAACTGGTATGGTTCAAACCGTATTATTTATCAAAATTGAAACATTTTCAAATTTGCGCCTATGTACTTTTCATGACAAAAACCTAAAAAAAAAGAAACCAAAATCTTCACTCCGAAAAATGTCCAGAATTCAACATTTCATTTTAGGCCTACGCTAGCGATTGGGAACACGTGAACCTCGAGCCTCAAGGTAGTAATGTGTTCAAAATGAAAACTTTCCACAACACTTATCTCCAAGCCATTGCTGGTGATGACATGAATGTGACCCAATCATATGATTCAAGCGCTGCTGGTTGTCTTTGGACTGTTCAAAAGTTAGATAATTCCATGACTAGAAATTATTTTGGAGCGGTAACTGGTATCAAGAATAGGATAATAAAATGTGAATATCTGTAATTTTGATATTAATTGGTTGTTCAATTTGAACCAAATTAACATTTTTTAATGAATTGAAAATGGTTGGCATTTCTCAAAAGAAGAATTGTATGATCACCAACGAGACCAATCTGGGCCCAAGGGCCTGGGCGATGATTTTGTTTTTCTTTTTAACTCGAAGATTTTTTGAACTGGAACACTTTCTTACCAACTTTTTTTAAGAGAATTCCTCTTGCTTCCAAAATTTTCTCTGAGAAAAAACCAAAAAAATGGTTTTTATTTCCAAAAAACATTTTCGGATACCCTTAATTTTAAATTGCTCCAAAATAAAGTTTTGAAAGTGGTCGGCCCGAAAGGCACCGCTTGGTTCTCTTTCATACAATTTTCACGCTTCCTAAATTAGGAATCCTAATTTTAAATTATACCAAAAAAAGCATTTAACCATATCTCGATCAAAATTTATTTTTGAATAAAAGTGTTTTTTAGTCAGCAAGCTTATAATGTTGTAAAACCACGTTTTTATTAAACAGCCATAAAATCAAGTTCGTTTTTTTTATTAAATTTATCCCCATCAAGACAGTTCATGGCACTTTATGGGCTGAAGGTCGAACTCGAAGTGGATCATCGGTTCTGACGACCTCTTTGAGAGTCTCAGATCTGACTCAATTCACTATTGCTCAAGTAGGTGTAACTGATAACGCCTACATTTTATCTCCAAGTGGGCTTTATCTGACAAGTGAACCTCTAACTGGAAAATTAACTCTGGAATTAAATCCTGCAGAAAATTCTATATTTGAAGTTGAAGCTCTCGATGATGAATTTGTAAGTATTTTTTTCTATAAGCAGCGTTTCGTATTATAACATTCTCAAGCGAATACCAAAGTTAAATACCAAAGATGAGAAACAAGAATTTTGTGAAAATAATAATTTATATGAAATATTCTGGCTATCTGTCACCAGTCGGATCTAAAACGAGAACGTAACTTACAATAAATTCAAGTTAGCTAATCGAATTATTTTCTAGGGTTAAATAATCGTAAAAAATTTTAAAAAAATTTTGAAATCGGGTTCTAGAATTTTCCGAAAATTTTCAAATTTCCCTTTCAATTTTTTTTCAAATATTCCAATATTAGGCTCAAAATAAAAAGCTCAAAAAATTGATAATTTCGACTTTTTTTTCGACCCCTCTGACTGTTGACTGCTATTCTTGCTCTACTTTTGTAAATTCATAATATTTTATTATTCATCATTTTTTATTTTTCAGTTTGCAATCAAATCACTTTCTGGAAGTTATGCTCGAAGCGCTCCCGGGGCTTTGGCTAAAGTTGATTCCTTATCAACCTCTGTTGGTGACTGGAATAAATTGGCTAGGGTAGATGCACCAACAAGCTAAGGGTTTAAAAAAATTTGAAAATTTATGAAAATTTAACAATTATAAAATATACACGAAATTATAAAAAAAATTTCGAGAAATAAATAATGAATAAAGAGAGATGAATAAATTTAACACTGTACTTATAAATTTCAGGCGTTGTATACTTGGATTTCATTTATAAAATTATGGTGCTTTCAAAACGTGTTATGAGCTCAAATAAATTATCTTAACGAGAATGTAATAGCGTAGTTATGGACTTGTCAAAAATTGTAGCCAGTCTGGTATCAGACTTTGAAATTGTAAAGAATCAAAAAATAGTTTTTGTTTCGAACAATCACGAGAAAATCGTTATGATAATTGTGCTCAAAGATCATCTGCATCATCTCCGAGCATTTTTAAGGTGCGTTTAAGGTAGTGTTTTTGGTTATGGTTAAATTATGATTTTATTTAATTTTCAAGTTGTCAATAATAAGAAAAAATTTCGAAACCGTGATTGTTGTTGTTAATTTAAGGAGAGGGGTTGGGTGTAAAGAATAGAGGTACATGAGTGAAAACAAATAGTTTACACATTTTCTAGAATCCTTTTAACAATAATGATTTCTCAAAAAAAATGAATTAATATTTTGATTGGTTGAGCGAGGTCGCGGAATGAGGCGAGAGGACACCACGCCTCGAACACATGACTCGTGCAACATACTTCACCAACACAGAAATTATATCTGATGAGCTTATTTTACGTATAAAAACCAACAGAGAATAATTTTTCCAACGAGCTTGGCAACATATATTTGAAAATTATCATACGTTTCATAATAAGTCTGTTTTATTTAATTTGAAACAAAATTGACCGAGCATAATCAGATTAAATCAGATTTTCCGAATTTCATTTTTACCGCCTAAAAACCGAAGGATGTTTTTTTTAAACCAGGCGGCGCATTATCTATTTCAAGACGTCGTACTTTTCCGCAACATTTTTGTTAGATTCAATTTAAAGCAAAAATTGACGTAGAATTAACTAATTTAGTGAATTGAAAATATATTTTTACCGGTTTTTCAGTACGGCACCCGTGAGCCACCCTTCACCAAAATCACAAAAAATTTACTTGCAGTTGATAAAGAAGGTTTTAGTCTTAAGTATTTTTTTTCTCATTTATTCTTATCTGCGCCGTTATCGACCTTGCCAGTCAGCTGGAGTAGGGGCTTTCCCCAGCGATTCCAACATTCTACCCACAACCCCTTTAGTATTCTAGGATATAATTTCGCAAAAAAATATCCGATGATGGTTTTTAAATCACAAAAATTATTAAAATAATTAAATTCTCAAAAGTAACATATAATTTTTTATGTTGTGTTTTCAATTTTAAACGTAACATATAATTCATATCATTTTTATATAAATGAAAACGTTTATATAATTAAACGTAAGCATTAAATTATATTTCTTTACAAAAAGGTATGCAGATTTTTCAAAATAAGTTTAGCCAAATAAAACTATTTCTAGATGTGTTTATAAATGATGTGTCTTATATAATTGAAATTCAACGTACACTAACTTACTATTGTGGAAACCCCTTGTAAAGGCACCCATTACCTTTGATGAAAACCGCATTACCATTTGTGAAATCATTTTCTAAGACAAGTTTGAGAAATAGAACTCTGTTTTTGATGCTGAATTTGCTCAAAAATATTCAAAAATTTTGAGTTTCCCTGCGTATAATTGTGCGGCACAATTTGTGGGGTATACAAAAACTCGTAGCACAATTTTTAACATAGTACTACCCGAGGGCCTCGCAAGAGGGGTACTGATTATCTTATAATGAGAAGCGCGGCGCTCAGGCTCAGAGACCAGATATGGCTGTAGAACGTGATAAGTGCCAGTACTTTTATGGTCTTATAAAAAATGTAAATATTATATTGGTGTCGTAGCTTACTAATAAGATCGCTCAGCAGATCATGGTTAGGTCCGTGGGTTGTCCGCGTGTGTTGATCTAACTTTTTTAAGGGATAATCAGGACGGACCTGGGGATTTTTTACAGGGACAAATAATTTTTAAATTAATTGGTTTAAAATATTGAGAAATACGAGCGGACCTGGGATTTTATCATGAGGATTATCAAGGTGCAGACCTGATATTTTATTTGATAGATAAATCCAAAGAGGCGGGCCTGGGATTTGAAGACTTGTATTTTAAAAGCATACATTTTTAATTCAGAAAAAGGGAGCGGGCCTTTAGATTTTTTGATCCGACCCCTTTGAAACGTAAAATATGCCTCAAATGAAAATTTCTAGATGCATTCATGTTTGAACCCTTGGAGGCTCCAACAAGCCGACTTTTCGGGTCCGACTTTGAGCGCTTTATTACGGGAAAAGTTAGAAGTGCTGCAACTTAGTGGTTCTTAGTCCTAGATATTAAGAATGATGACTTATACGCCAAGCCTACGCAATTTATTCGAAATCACTTTTAAAGAATTCTATTGCAAATTTAGCTATAAAAATTTGTTGAACGAATCTTTTAACTTTTGCAAATCCATAAGAGGTGCGGATTAATCTGATCAAGCTAAATGCAAAAATTGGCCCCTCCACATGAAAAATTTTGCTTTCATGACCTTCAAAACTTTAGGAAAATGGCCGAGTTAACTAAGCGCTGTTTTTAGCCAGACCCCCCTAACATACAAAAAATCGCACCGCGATTGAAGATTTTTCAGCATTCAAAATATGTCAATTTAAATTTTATGAAATATTAGGCCTTAACTTTTGCAAAAAATTGCTTCAAAATTGTCATGCCAAGAATTTCACAACCTCTTTGAAAATCTCTACTCGTACCAATGTCAGTAGTAATCTCTATCATTTTTCGGGACAATTTGTCAATAAAGAATTCGTGCATTTTCAGAAAATTAATTTTTGATTTTGATTTCAAAAACTTATTAATGTTCAATCATTTATAATGCTTAAAGGGTAGGGCAAAGGGCAGCTGCTGATTTTGATGAACCGGATCATTTCCTTGATAAAAATCCGGCTTGATTATGCTACTAGGATAAAAGGAATGTTTAGTCAAAACCGCGGGAGTGATTTTGCACAATTTCATATTATTTGTCTAGGACTATAATTACCACTACTACACTCTCCGCGCTTTACAATAACCCATAGTACACCTCAAGGGAGTACCCTGGTTTTAGAAATGTGCTACGAGTTTTGTACTCCGCAAGCCCAATTTGGTGCCCTGCTACATGTAATTGTGAAACAAACAAAAATTTAAAAAAATCCGAATATTTCAAAAAAATTGGCTTGAAAACAACTTTTTGAAATTTTAATGCAAAACTTACGCCTGTAATGGAAATCCGATCCATCCCAGGATGATTCATCCTTTATTGGAAACTCATGACCATTTGCGGAAACCCATTTTTTTTCGCGAACAGTGGTTTTTCCACCAAATGGTGAGTTAGTGTATTTATACTTTATCGTAAAAAGCCCAGTTTGATAATGAATTGAGGTATAATAAAATTCGAAAACCGTTCGCTACAAAAATGAGAATATAATTTATTTTAATATTATACTATAATAGTTACTTATATAAACAATTAGCATCTTGTGATATATGTAAAAATCGAAACGTAGATAAATATATTTTAAACAATTATTTAAATCATTTACATTATATATCCCTTTATTTTGGCCTCAGAAAAGCGGGCGAGAAAACAACCGTGGCTTCAAAAACAAACTTAGCCGCATTGGTTCTTAGATAGCTCAAACTGAAGCACAAATGTCTATGATTGAATAACAATATGAAAAATTGGTCCAAAGTCAGGGACCATTGTTAACAAAAACTGATATTAAAAAAATGATAATTAAAAAATTACAGGAATCTCAGAAAACAATAAGAAACATTGGTCCGATTCAAACCAATTTTAATGTTTATATTCATTAGATAATTGTAAATTTGAATTTTTTCGTTATATTTTTAACTCGAAATTAGTGTTTATAACATAATCTCCGAGTATGGAACATACATGGTAGCAACTGGACCACCAATCGAAGAAGATTGGGGCAAGATGAGTCCACCAGTTCAAACAACTACTGGAGATGGATCAAGTATCGAAGGAAAATGGGAAATGATTTCAACCTGGGAAGATATTGATTCACTTTTTACCTAAGATTTAGAATCAATTTACTGTAGAGCTTTCTGCAATTAAACTGATGTTGAAAAATTAGAAATTTTTGGTTAATTTTACTGCCATAAACAAACAACTTTCAATTTGAAAACCAAGATACAGTCCCTGATCCCTTAAAGCGCATTTTCATATTTTAAAATCTGTCGCTTTAAAGAGTCTTAGTGGATTAAAGGCGCTTTAAGGGGTCGGTCCATTTTTCTAGCAAAAAAACAAATTTTTCTCGGATTTTTTTCAAGTTTTGGGATCAGAAGACGATTTGCTTAAAGATCCGACAGAGTGAATTTATTATCAGTGATTGCTTCAAGGCTCAATGCTCAGTTGAAAATTTCAAGAAAATATTTTTTTAAGTTTCAAATATTAAGCTGAAGTTAATAAAATAATTTATATTTGCGGTAAGAATTGCAAAAATATAAGATGATAGATACACCACGTACTCAAACGTCCTGGTTATTTTGACCTATCTGAGAAATAAATTGGATAAGTCGTTCCCAAAAGCCCAACCGTAAACGGTATGAACATCCTATTTACTTCTGAGAGGCATTTTTGTCGTTAAAGGATATGGTTCTTTGAGACGTACGGGTACTTTTTGAAAAAGGTCTATAAACCGATTGATAACATAATTATTTATTTTTCATGGAGCCAATTTTAGTTAAAATCACAGTTTTATTTCATAAAAAAAATTTTCTCGAAAATCTGTCGCTTTAAGGGGTCAAAGGGGATTTAGCGCACTTTAAGGAGACTACTTTTAAGGGGTCAGGGACTGTACAAACATAATATTTCGTAGATTAAAATTTGGATTTGACAGCTAATATGATTGCATACCCTCGTCTACGTGGCTTGTTTACAGCTCGGCAAATTTGCAGCCTCCACACCTATCGCTTAACTAGGGCCAGCCAATCATATGCGCGGGTTCAAAAGCGTGGCGCGGGAAAAACATTTAGGCGACGTTTCGTAGTAGGTCTCGACAAAACGAAATATAGGGATTTAAAATATCGACCAAAAATTTACTCTCGCACATGTATTTTGTTTTCAGTATATTTTTTCTTGGAAAATTTATTATATTTTTCGACGATTTAGTCAAAAATGAAAAATCAAAGCTAAACAATTTTTTGAACGGATTTCTTTTCACGTAAGATTTTTCACTGTACTTTTTTCTTAGCAAACTTAAATTTGATATTCTATTTTAAGTTGGAGTATTCATTGTTGGTTGTAACACAAGTGAATACATGGTTATTGGAAACATTTAACACTTAACAGATACATTTCAGGCGTTTTATACTTTCATTTCATTTACATAATTACATAGTATGGTGATTTCAAAATGTGTTTTTGCTCAAATAAATGATCTTTATGAAGATGTGATAGCCTAAGCTTTGCCTGGTCAAAAATTCTCACGATAAATTGTGCCTGAAGATTATCTGCATTACCTACGAGCATTACCTACGAGCATTTTAAACGTGCCCTGAATACCTTCGTTTGAGGAAGGTAGTGTTGTTACGTAAAAGAGAACAACTGAGAATCAGAAAATTAATACTATTTTTATTTTTTGTCTACAAGGTTGCCATTGTTTTCGTGATAATACAGTGATTTTGTCTATTCTGGCATGACAGACATGTCGATTGAGTTCGTGGCCTCTTTTGGATCTCATTATCTAGAGCCGTTTTCTTCGGATTCCAAAAGCCAATTTGAATTTTATCTGCTCTAAAATAAGCTTTGAAATTGATGGCTTTTAAATAAATTGTTTTTCAGGAGATTGTTGATGCAAATTGTTGAAAAGCGTTGGAAATGTTCCCGCTTTTCAAACGGAAAAATATTTTGTAAATACAGCCTGAGCTTTCTCGTTTATGGCGTTTTTTTTATTTCGCAAAAATACTCGATGGTGATTGGTCAATATCCGGAATAACTGTATTTGATTGATTCATAGAATCGGAATAAAAAAAACGTCGTGAACGAGAAAACGCAGGCTGTATAATCCTGATACACTTAGATGAAAAATTTCGAGCCATAACTTTTAGCTTGATAATTATTTCAAAATTGTTGAATGCAAACCAGATTTTGTAAAACCTTTTTGTATGATATGATTTGTCAGAATGAAAATTTCTACAATCTAATCTGAAAATATTTTTTATTTTGTTAAATTTGAAAGTTAAAGAAAATATCAACATTTATTCAGATTTATCATAGGCACGCATTACGGGAGATTCAAAAACCATAACAAGACAAAATATCCTTTTTACTTAAAAACTTTAAAAATATACACTGAAAACGGCTGATTAGCCGAAACGTCAAATAAAAACTATCTACGATAACAAAAATATTGAAAAATATAAGTATGAGCTAATTTCATCCAACACAATTTTTTATGTGCGGTTTTAGAATTTGAAGCTACTCGAATTAGAATGTCTCAAATAAGTGTGAACTGCATGACCAACCCCCTTAATAATGGCATAGTTTTATGAGATTCGAAAATTGATATTAGTTTAATAAAAAAAATAATTTACCTTTGATCATTGACGCTCATCGACGAATAAATTGAGAGCATTTGGACATAGTCGATTTCAGTTAAATCACGTTCAAGTCCAGGCTGAGAGTCCGAGCTTAAGAGTCCCGGCTGAGAGCTCATCGACTAAATTAGAATTTATTTCAGAGTAATTTTAGTCAAGTAATTCAGACTCGAATTGAGTCACTTAATTTCTTATTAGAAAAAAAGGGTTGACCAAAGAAGCGGTATGAAGATTAAGACGAACTGAGAACTACAAAATTATCAAAAAATTATTCAAAGATAGCCCAATAAAAAAGGTTTTTGTTTTACAAGATTTAGTGGCACACAAATGACACTTATCAGTTTGAATTATTGGGTAGGCAAACTAACTCAATATATACACTGACGAATTATTGTGCAACCCGGAGAGAATTCTAGTTCATATTTTTTTCTATTTATTCATGTTTGTTTGACTTATTCAGAAATTACCTGGAGATCGGAAGCATATGGTAGCTGATATGCAGTGTCTAAAAACGCTTGTCTATAAGATTCTGTAATGGAATTCAAAGTGGTGCATTTTCTAAATGAAACTGTGAAATGTTTTAGACATGATAACAGAGCTCGGCGAGCCAGTGACATGTGACGAAAATTTTCAGCGGCTTGACTTCACTTGGCTTGACTTGAGTTTTTCGTGGCTTGAAATTATTAAAAGACCAAGTTTTTTTTGAAAAATACTATGATTAATAATCATTGATTATCCTGAAATACTATGAAGAGCACGATAATAATCTCTTAAATTTACAAAAATGTCCACAGATGGTTCTAGAGAGAAAAATCACTTATAAAGTCAAGCCGACTAAGCCAAGTCGGTGGATGCCTAGGCCTGCATGCTAAGGTAGAAAAAGGAACGAATTTAATATTATAGATTTTGCTCGTTTTGTTTCCGATTTTTTGTATAAATAAGGAACTAAAATTGCAAAAAAATTATAAATACACTTTCAAATATCTTAAGGGGGTAGCAGCGATGTACTGGCGTCAATTTGATTTACGAAACTAATTATTGTTTTTTGTGCTTATTATCGGTAGTTGAAACCAGAATTA
>SCLH01001865.1:48969-88814 GCA_004367855.1 Oikopleura vanhoeffeni | reverse complement strand
CTCTGCTCAGTGGTCTTATGAATCATTTTTGTACCTTAAAAACTCAGGGAGGAGATACATTTTAACATAATGTTTTAAGCACGTTTTTGATTAGACGAGCCGTGATTTTCTCTTATGATGCAAGATTTTAGTTTAAATATATCAGAGAGGTCATATTTGGTTCAACGATTTGTTCTTTTACGACAATTGGCTATTGAAAAATCCTTAAGATGCAACGACCACCTCCTTAAGTACACAAAATATTGAAATAATGCAACCAATCTCTTTAAATAAAATTAAATTTCTGTATCACATGACCAAACAAGATCAGTAACCATTTTTGAATTTTGAAAATCCTTATTTCAAATCGTCACAAAAAAATCTCTTGTATGTTCAAATTGAACGAGATTAAGGGGCGCATAGTCAATGACAGTTTTTTAAGGGAAAATTTTATTTTATTTATATTATTTTTGCTTGAGAAATTGTCATTTTAGAAACAAAAATATATTTGCAAATATATTCTTGTTACGGATTTTTTTTATCGTTTTGTTGTACAAAAAATGACCAAGTAAATTACTTGATGCAATAAAAGTAAGACTTGATCCTTCCCTGAACGCTGCATGAAATAACACTGCGTTTCAAAAATGCACTGTAAATGCTTCTGTACTTATAGTGAAAATTAGTCAATTTTAAATAAAATTAGTCAATTTTAAATAAAATTAGATTCAATATTTATCATATTTACATCGTTCTTTTTGTTCTTAATGCAAGATTTGATGAAGGTTTGAATGAAAATATTTTCGGAAAATTTTAACTTTGTAGGATCGCGAAATAATAACAGGACTCATTTGTTTCAATCTTAATAGCCCTTAAAATGACCGCATTGTGCTATTTGACAAGTAACTTTGAATAAAACCCAAAGCAAGTAGGTTTCATACCCTTTTCCCAAAAAAATCGTCATTTTTCGTCGATTTTGACGATTATTTTTCAGTTTATGTTTTGTAGTTCGATAAATTTGGAAATAAATATTCATATATTTTAACACATCATTGTCAAGCACGAAACCATGCGTATTTTACAACGGTATTTACAACGTATTTTTAATTTTTGAAAATTTTGCACAAAACTTCGTTGTCTAAGGGAATTATTTCGGAAAAATTGCTCCTAAGTCCTAATCCAGCAAACAAGAACTTGTCGGACAATTGGTTAGACTTTATGGATAATGAAGAACATATTGGAGGTCACCATAAACAATGTCTAGTCTGATCAGTCACCTTGCAAGAACGCTGCCAGAACCTTCATTTATTGGAGGTGAATTAGAACCTTTTCAGGATTTTCTTGTCATCAAATTTTGTTGTATATGAATAGTAAACGATCAAACTACTATTAAAGAAGAGCTCCTTTCTTTATCTTGCATATGGTATTTCTGTCTTTAACCATTATGGGTTCATTTGGCAAAAGTGATGTCTTGAATTCTGTCATTCTTTTGAACAGAATTCAATAAATTTGCGACTTCGTGATAGAAGGCGGCTCCATTCTTCAGATTTTGAATCCTGAATTTAACTCGTATTTTGAGAGAAAATTTCGAAAGCCCACTGTCTTCATTAGTACAATGCTCAGAAAATGTAGTCAGACAGTCAATGGTGACGCTGTAAGTCGAGAATTAAGTTTTGCTTGTCCTGAAAACTTTTTGAGCATATTTCGTTCAATGGCGTCTGCTTCACACATATTTGATTAAAGTAATGGGCACATGGTTGACACACGAAATTGATGATATTCCTGAAGGGTAATGAATGTTTCAATGACAAATGCAATGACGGAAAGAATTTTTCTTATTTAGATACTGTTACTAAAAAATCACCAAGGTCAACCATTGCAAGCCGTGCATCTATTTCAACAGCAAGATATAACAATGTTTTTGCATATCTTTCAGACTTGGATAATTATGAAAGAGAAAGTTTGATTCGCAAAGCATTCAGCAGTAACCCACTTTGATCAAGAATAGAATTTTAGTCGAAAGCCAACAAAAAAAGTTATGAGTGACAACTTAAAGAGAAAGCTACTGAGGTAATAATTCAAAATTATATGCTAGTTTAACTTTTTTCTTTAAGCTTAATGTGGCTATGACCGTGGTTCATAATGAAGCGACATTTTTTAGCGAGAACCTTGAATTTTTCCCATTGGCAGCAACATTGAAGCTTGACTACCGCCTATTAAAAAAGAAAGGCAAACGGTTGGAGCCGGATATACTAATTCGCTGTATATAATGCTCTGAATGAGCTATATGGCAATCATGTAAAGACAAAATTAACACCAAATGATTATCGATTAAGAATTTGCTGTATTAATCACCCGGAAGTATTCTTTGACTAAAGCCGACAGAACTCTATTTTCTCTAGAGAATTTTATTCTCTTGTCCGATAGCATCGATTAAAGAAAAATTTAAGCAATTTCATCCAGATAAGATCGGAGAGTTTGATAGAATCAATTCTTGTTTCCTGAAGAAGAATAAGCATAAATATCTTGTGAATGAAAATATACTTATGAAAAATTTACGTAAGGAATCCCCTGCAAATTTCCGGAAAAGGCTTATCAGAGACAAAGTACACAAGGATAAGATTGAAATAAAAAAATCAAAAGCCTTATATCATCGTGAACGAGATAACCATATAGATAGATTGTGGAAAATTGGTCAGTTCGCTACAACAGCAAGTTGGGACCAAGAACAAAAAACTGCCGAAACAAATCAACCTAAAGTGAGACCTCATGAAAAAAAGTAAGTTTGAAATAGATAAAATTAACAATACTATTCTGCCTTCAATATGATATATAATAATTTTTCACTAGAGACTACATACCAAACCCTCCTACAATGGTTTCTTTACCTCGAGCCAGATTGTTGGCAGCAAAAGCTCTGAAAGCCGAAGAAACCGAAGAATTGTTGCCTCATATGTTTCTGAGCGAAGAAGATAAATGCAAATTTGACAAATATTNTACACTGCCTGTTATTTATATTATTTTACTTTAATTTTTGTTAAACCATGTTATTATTTATAAGTTACTTTACGATTATCTAATGTTCCACTTTAATTTAGAAAATGGAAAGCGGTGTTACCGGCAATGCGATTGTTAGGTTCCAAAACAATGTGGCCCAATTTATGATGGCAATTTTAACGTGAGTGCCTTAATCATTTCAAAAAAAAAATTAATCATTTCAATCGCCTTTCAATGAGATTTTAGTCTCATATTTCTATTCAGCACAATAACCATGATTGATGCAGACTATACGGAAGCTGACACAGAATCCCATTTGTTCGTCAATATAAATGAATGGAGAAAAAAAGACAAGGATTTTGGTTATCAATTGTTAAACTGGAGATTTGAGTCAAGGAACAAATTCATCACTTTTAATAAAATCCTGTGTATGCATCTAAAAGAAGATCTGTTAGCTAAAGGCATTATTATTCCAAGCAAAGATTTTTCCCCATCATCAGAACCATATGATTTTCCTCGGATAATTGACGATGAGACTTGGTACAAAACAATTAACCTTAATGACCTTAAAAACAACAGAACTACGTCATTTTTACGGTCGATAAATAATTTGAAAAACGGAAAGAATACAACTTTCAGATTTTTAACTTTTCCAGTTATAGAAATGGCGATCTTTGATGTGCAAGAAGACTTTTACGAGATAAATTCGAGCACAGAGGATATTGATACTTCAGTAAAAGAAACAATACCATCAGAAAATTCCCATGAATGTATTTATAAACAAAAATGTATAGAATTGGAAGAAAAAATTCGATTTCTTGAAGATAAACTTGTTGAAAACGACAGAAAAAGCAAAAAAAGAGAGAGTGATCAACGTCGAAATTACAACTTGACAAGCCCAGCCGAAACTTTTTTGTCACCTGTTAGAAAACAAATATGTTTCACAAGTCCAGAAAGCGGTCAAACACCAAAAAGGCGAAAATTTGTTACTCCTAATTGGGATTCGGTTGTAGCGTCTGTTGATCAATTTGCCGGTAGAGAAAGTCGAAATGGTTTAAAACCCAATCTCGTTTACTTTGTTATTGGAATGATAACGCATAATCAGTTGAGTTATCGACAAACAGCTATTCTTCTGGATGTTTTGAATCAAACGATGCCAATTTTTAAAGAATTTCTGGTTGATGTTAATTTTCCGACAAAAAGTTCTATTTTTAGAATAGCGCAATGTTTACCTGTGATAAATATCCATTATATAATACAAAGAATTGAAAACGCATCGAATATTGTCATAGCGATGGACGGGTCGTCGAAACGTGGCACAAGTTATTTCGCAGTCATTTTGAACGATGGGTTAAGTACACCGTTTGCCTTACAAGCCCAAAGATCATGTGACGGAACCGCTCAGGGAGAAGCTCGCCTAGCCATAAGTATGATAAAAGATATATTTTATACGGCAAAGGAATTTAATTTGGCACTCAAAGATGAATCAAACTGGATTAAAAATGTGTTTCAAAAAATAAGTGGGTTAATGTCAGATTCTTGTAATACTGCAAATGCTATGAAAAAAGCCTTCGCAGAGCTAGTTAGAGAAGAAACCGGAAATGAAGATCAAATTATCACATCCTTGGATTGTTCAATGCATTATATAGGAGTGGTTTTTAACAGATTTCTTAAAATACTTCAACAATTTTTGAATGCATAATAATTTTGAAAACCAATAATAAGCAAAAGTGGAAACTCACTGTTTCAATCTTTGTAAGAAAGCTTCTTTGATTAAAGTAATGGGCACATGGTTGACACACGAAATTGATGATATTCCTGAAGGGGTAATGAATGTTTCAATGACAAATGCAATGACGGAAAGATATTTTTCTTATTTAGATACTGTTACTAAAAAATTACCAAGGTCAACCATTGCAAGCCGTGCATCTATTTCAACAGCAAGATATAACAATGTTTTTGCATTCTTTCCAGACTTGGATAATTATGAAAGAGAAAGTTTGATTCGCAAAGCATTCAGCAGTAACCCAACTTTGATCAAGAATAGAATTTTAGTCGAAAGCCAACAAAAGAAAGTTATGAGTGACAAACTTAAAGAGAAAGCTACTGAGGTATAATTCAAAATTATATGCTAGTTTAACTTTTTTCTTTAAGCTTAATGTGGCTATGACCGTGGTTCATATGAAGCGACATTTTTTAGCGAGAACCTTGAATTTCCCAATTGCAGCAACAATTGAAGCATTGACTACCGCCTATTTAAAAAGAAAGGCAACGGTTGGAGCCGGATATACTAATTCGCTGTATATAAATGCTCTGAATGAAGCTATATGGCGATCATGTAAAGACAAATAACACCAAATGATTATCGATTAAGAATTTGCTGTATTAATTCACCGCGGAAGTATTCTTTGACTAAAGCCCGACAGAAACTCTATTCTCTCTAGGAATTTTATTTCGCGTTTCAAAAATGCACTGTAAATGCTTCTGTACTTATAGTGAAAATTAGTCAATTTTAAATAAAATTAGATTCAATATTATCATATTTAAATCGTCTTTTTTGTTCTTAATGCAAGATTTGATGGAGGTTTGAATGAAAATATTTTCGGAAAATTTTAACTTTGTAGGATCGCGAAATAATAAAAGGACTCATTTTTTTCAATCTTAATAGCCCTCAAATGACCGCTTGTGCTATTTGACAAGTATCTTTAAATAAAACCCAAGCAAGTAGGTTTCATACCCTTTTTTCTCAAAAAAATCGTCATTTTTCGTCGATTTAGACTTTTTTTTCAGTTACTGTTTTGTAGTTCGATAAATTTGGAAATAATATTCATATATTTTGATATTTTAACACATCATTGTCAAGCATGAAACCATGCGTATTTTACAATATTTTTAATTTTTGACATTTTTTGCACAAAATCTGATAATTTTACTTCATAGAGGGTATTCTGGTGTCGAAAAATGCCAAAATTTTCAAATTTGAAGGCTCCAGCTCTAAAATAATAGGGCAAAAATTTTTCAAGTTTTAGAGCTCTAAATAACCGCAAGGTGTCATTCGACAAGTAACTTAAAAAAACCCAAAGCGGAGTAGGTTTCATACCCTTTTTTTCCAGAAAAATCGTCATTTTTTTCGTCGTTTTCACGATTTTGGGTTAATTCAGAGTCCTATAACTCGAGTTTTTTATATAAAAACCACCATTAAAAAAAAATAACCTGATATCAGTGAATTAAGGCGCCCTATTTAAAGCCTTAAAATTTAATTTTGACAAACTTTTTTTTTTAACCAATCAGAAAGCCGGATTTTTCCCAGATTTTTTTTGGTCATTTGACCTCAAATTTTTTTTCGCTGACACCCAAATTGACCAAATTACTTTTCGATTTTTGAGTTTCGGACTAAACATCAAAAAGGTGGGAAGTGACCTGGGACACCATATTTTTTTCGATCCCAAATATAAAATTAAGTACACTACCTGCAGCTGATGTTGATGGTGGCTGATGACATTTTTGTTTAAAATAGGGCCATCATGAAAAAAATCTTGAAATAATTTTGCAGCAAATGAGCGCTCATTGGTTGCGTAAATTGCCTATCTCAGAAACATTTTATGTCACACTAATACCTCTTTTTTGAAAGCTACTTTACATCAACTGCATTGTGGAAAAAATTATTATTTGGTTTAAAAAATAAAATCGGCGATGTTGGCACTTTCGGCGATATGAGAACAAATAAAGTTTTTTGTTCGAACAAAATAAAACGCGAAAGCATTCAAAATGACGTCATTATTTGACAAGTTTTTCAATTTTATAAGGTATTTACAATATTTTCAAACTAATTAAATCACGAAAATTAAGAAATCCACCAAATGCAATGAGGCACAAATTCATAAAAACAGATTTGCGAAATTCATTATGTTAAAATGAAGTTATTTATGACATATATTCAAAGTTATTTGTGATAAAAATCTCAAACGCCCACGCAGTTTGGTGATATTGACACTTTCGACGATATGTGCAGTGGAAGGATTTCAGTCAAAATCCTGAAATTGCTCTTATTTTTCCGGCAATAAAGAACTCCCTGTAATGTGGTATCAATCCAAATAAAAGCAACAAAACTTATTTCATGATACATGTCTCCACCCCAACTTGAAATGAATTATTGATTTGAGTTCTAACTCTCGAATGGCTTGATGAAATACTCCAACAACGTTGGGTGTCACATCTGTGCCAACGTCAAACTTGATCAGCCCTTGCGGCCATCTATACGACAAATCCATCATTATATTTTGACCAGAAATTCCATTGTCAGTTTCGATGTCTCCTTCAAATAAATTCAGCCCAGCGAGGTTGTTCACGTCGTATTCAGTAAAAATTCCCTTCAGAAATACAAAAACGTTTTAAAAAAAAATCACGCCCAATTTTGCAGAGTTTTAAAATAACTTGATGATTGTTTTTTCAAAATTCAATTTTATGCTTACTGATACCTGGAATCGTTTTATATCGAAGATTATACTTACGCATTAGTGAGAGCTGTGACGTCATAATTTCAGTTTCTCCTTCAAATTGTGGCCATCTAGATTGAAGTTAAATAAAAATTACGATGTTGATAAAATTAATCAGCTTATTCTCTTTAAGACCAAAAAATATCAAAATGGTCGGAGCTTTATTTCGAGACATAATTTCCACAAAATGAGAGAAATTATAGCGTCACAGCTCTAACTAACGCCTAAGTATAATCTTCGAAATGCCAACCCGTTTTTGAGTTAATGACCAATTAAAAGCCATTTCTCATACGTCATTTCTGGTAAACTTAAAATTCTAGAATATTGATTCAGAGATATCGAAGATTTTACTCGCGAAAATTGTACTTGCGTGTTGCTGAGAATGTCACCGTCATAACTGTGACGTCAGACCAATCAAATCACACGATTCTTAAAATTAGTATGACAATCGTGTGATTTGATCGGTCACTATCATTTTTGACGTCACCGTTATAACAGTGACATTCTCAGCAACGCGCAAGTATAATCTTCGATATATTCCCTTATATATGTACCACTATGTTCGATATTTGGTTCATCATCTTTTATTATAACTGCGCTGATTGGCCAGATTTTAAGCCTATTGTTTGATTCCCCAAAAAAATCATGTTTTTCATTTCACCTCAACTTTCTACGCTTCTTGAAACTTATGCGGTACTATTTTTTCAATTTGGCGAATGTTTTTAAATTTTCCTTGATTGATTCTACATCGGTGCCAGAGGACTCATTAATTTTGTGCGAAAGAACACTACCTAACAGTGTTGATGAAATCTTCATTTTCTTTCAAGTTTGAAACTGATTATTTTTATTTTAAAATTTGTCGCAAATTTGAGCAGCTAGCTATTTCCCATAAAAGTCATAAGAACGCATTTGATCTTGATTTCCGATACGATTTGGTCATCATTTTCTACTTCCTTATACCAAATATGTAACATTATTACACCATCGATTAAAATCATCATTACAGTGCGATAATCACACAGATTTTATAATTTCAGCCGCCCGTACGGCTCTGTGCAGCCATATCAACCTCTTTTTCACCCTTAAACATAAACGCTTCATCGTCGACCAAATTAACGATCAAGTTTCTCGCCAATGTGCGTTTGTAATTCTCTGAGATTACTGTGCTTATTTTCTTTATTATACAGTATTGTAGTGAAACATCATGAACTTATTTCTTTCGATATAAAATCTATGTACTCATACATTAATGTGACCCGAACCGTTAGTTATATAATACAGACTATTTTCCGTGACTAGAGAAAGTATTTCACCCCAGAAAAAGATAATAAAGATAACACACTCCCCATTCCCACTAAAGAAGAGTTTAAAACATTTTTGTTAGGAGTACTTCGTGACAACAATTATTTTGAATGCCAAACAGGCATATACAAACAACTTCGAGGACTATAAATGAGTAGCAAAATAGCATCATTAATTTCAAATTTATGCACAGGTTGCCTAGAAAAAGCAGTTATTCCAAAGTTGATTAAAAGTGGAGATATTTTGTCATGGACAACACTTTTGTTCACCCTTTGTTCACCCCTTGTTCACACTTTTGTTAATATCCCGGCCCAATCTAGCAATCGTGGTTTGTTAATGTTAAGTATTGTGTTTAAGGATGTGGGGCACGATAATTGAGATTTCTTAGAAAACTTTTTTGATTGCCCATCTTTGTAGAGAATTTCCACTGAGGTTTTTTAAAGCCCAGGATTTTTTCTGAATTTTTGATTTTTTTCAAAAAAAGTAAGTTTGAGATTTTTGAGAAATTTGAAGTGCAAGGTACCAATTTCGATCTAGAATTTATTTGTACCTTTTAAAATTGCGAATTGTTAGACCACTTAACATCGAAATACTGCCAAAAAACGTTTAAATTTCAAGTTTTTTAATTTTTTTTTAATTTCAAAAAAGTTTCAGAATTTCAACAAAAACTAGAAATTCACAAGTCGTCCTGAGACTTTGGAGAGGAAAATTGAAAAAAAGGCTAACCGTTTAGACCTTATTCAGCCTTTGCGGTGAATTTGAAGCACACAAATTAAAAAAATCCTACTTCATTTCAAGGAGGAGTTAGGCCTTTTGCGTGAGGCTCCCAAGATACGCTTGTTTTGACGCACTAGAGGCAAAATTTTGAAAAAGGCTACGTTTGGGTGATGAGTATCTTATATCTACATTGTAATTGCAAAATATCAATAAAAGTGATGAGAGATGAATGTAGGAGTAGGGCATTTTTAAGTGCTTTTTAGGGACGCCTACGTTAAAAAAGATTTTCTTGAGCGTAGGTTAAGGTATCAGATGCTCTGATAGTATGGGCACCTTCCTCTAAGAGTTGTACTACGTATTTGGAAAAAATTAATTATTTCTGAACCCAGGTTTCTCAGAAACTTCACTTGAAAATGTGTAAAAAAGAGCCAATTATCGTCGCCCACATCCTTAATCGTGAATTTAAAACTAAGGTGTCAACTTGTGAGACAAATAAGGCTAAGCGGCCGGTATCAAAATCCAGGAGGTTCATTCTTAATCATTTTTTTAGAAAAATAATTTGAAATAGTTTTTGAAAATTTTCGAAATATTTTCTAAATCCGGAATTTTCAAATGTCCGGAAACGACTGCATTTGGGTATCAAACGGAAAAGAAAAAAATCTAAGACTTCTGGCTAGAAAATAAAATTTCAAAAAAGAAGGATTTTTTCGATTTTTCATAATATCAAAATTTCGAATTTTGACGATAAGTCATTATATATTTTCTGAAACAGGAAGTTAACCACGAAATTTTTTGCAGCAAAACTTTTGCTTATTTGATACTTTTTGGAGAAGGGTTTAATAAAGCTGTGTGCTAAATTTTATAAAATTTGAAATTTTGAAACCGGCGAAGGGCTAAAATGTGGAAAGAAATTATTTTTTTGCATTTTTGAAACTCTACAACTCTCCTGCGATAAAAAGCATGAGAATAAAACTCAACTAAGGCCTTAAATAACCAGGTGCATGTACACAGAACATTCATACGCAGTCAAAAACCCACAAAATATTGAAATATTAAAAATAAATAATGAAAAATACAAAAAAAATGAAAAAATTATGAAATTTATTCAAGTTTTTGATGAAAAAAGAATCGGAGCTCACATTCACGGTTGATCTTATAAGAGTTTTCTCCCAAACCGTAGTTTCTTTGCAAAAATTATGATTTAGAGTATGAACAAGAGCAAAGAAACATAACGAGGACATATTTAAAAAAAAAGGAATTCGGAATATTTTTGGCCGGTTATTTCAGAAAAATAAGTTTGAAAATGTTTGAACAAGAAATGAGGAAAATTTCCAAAATATTTCCAAATATTTTTGACTAAAAATCACAAAACCATGTCATATGATTTTTCAAACAGCATATAAAAATATGTTGTCACCTACGCAAAAAGTCAAAGTAGTCATTTTAAAGAGTGTTTTTCGTTGATTTGAACCAAATAATATAAAAAAATGAACAAAAAATAAGGAATTTTTTTCATGATGTTCGGAACTTTTTTAAAAAATTTCTCAAAATTTGACGAATTCGAAAAGTTAAATTCAAACTCAAAATTTTCTAAAAAAGCAATAATACAAAAATTCTGTAGTTACAAAAGTTGCCTGGATTATGAAACATAACTTGATGGTACATTGAGGGAAATATATAAACCTAGTTAAAAGTTTTTCATCAAAAGCCCATATCCGTATCTGTCAAATAGCACCAACTCCCTTAATAGATATCAGAAAATTTAATAAATAATTCTGCCTGATTTTTTATGGAAAATTCAAAAACCACTGATAAAAAATTTTGGAATTGATTCGCGGAAAATTTTCATAATATTTCTAAAAAAGTCGATAAAAGATGAAAACGCGAGCTCAAATCTTTCCTAAAATAGATAAAAAATTTATTCTGGTTGAGCTAACGATGATAAGCACAAAAAAATAAACTAAGTAATTATTTTCGTAAGTTATATTGATATTTGGCCGAGTTAATGCCATCCCCTTAATATAATAACCTATATTTAAATTATCAATGTAATGAATCAAAATTTTCCACAATTGACCCCTAGTGACGCGTCCCTAGTGATGAATTATGACGGCAAAAGTCCTTTCAAAAAAATACATTGACAGTCCATTGACCGACTATTTATGAATAAAGTTAATTAAATTTACTCGGTACTCTTTTAAACATACATATCTAGGGAAGGTCTCCGCCACGCCCAAATTTTGCGACGGATGTGCCTAAATGTATAAAAAGACCGCTAAATATTTTTTGGCCTCATAAAAATATATTCTTTGCATAATTTTTTTCAAAAAATGTTTTTGGCATTTTCATTAGTTTTGGCTAGTACTGCCCAAGAAACATGTGTGGTATGTTCTGCTGTAGAAAAAACAAATGTGAAAACTTTTAGTAACGGGTAAGATGTTCTTTATAGAAATATAAAAAAAATTAAATTTTTGAATAGGGTCCGTCAAGCGTCGCAAGATTGTTTTAGAGATGCAACAGCTTCGAAATTCAAAACAGAAACTTGTGCGGACGGATGTTATAGTTTATTTTATGCTTTACAAAGTAAGTCTTGTGAACATTTTCAGCTTTCATAAAGTTTCTTTATTCCAGAAAGCATTTACTGCTACAAAAAAGGTGTTATCAGGACACAGAAAAAACAATATCTAACACAGAAAAACATTTCGGTCCTCCAGTGGTCCGAAAATGAGTTCCGAGAACCTCATTTTCAGCACTAACTTGAATTTCGAGCAAAATTAAGTACGTACCTACAGTACGTGCCTCAGTCTAGAATCAGAAAACTTATCATGAGATTCGAGTTTGGTCTTGGACGTAATAAAGCCTTTATCGACTTAATTTCGGTAGAATATTTTTACGTCAAAATTATTTTTCGTAAAAATTATTTTTCGTCAAAATTATTTTTTCGTCAAAATTATTTTTTTTCGTCACAAATTAATTGTCAAAATAACTTTCTCGTCAGAGTTTTCTATCATTGAAAGTCTCAATAGTTCATGAAAGTAAAATGGAATTTTATAAATCTAACCTGAAGTTTTAATTATCAAAAGTCGATGAAAGAGCAAGAATGAGAGACTGTTTATAATTCAAAAAGGTGATTTCAGAGAGGGTGACAATTTTACCTAAGGTCTATTTTTTTTAGATAGGTCAAAACGGAGTTTTAACTATTTTTAAAACTTATTTTTGTATTAACAATTATGGTGCGTGAATATATTGTGGGTTTTAAAGGCTTATGTAACAATATATAATATCCCTTTAACACCTTTTGCTTAATCTGAGAGATGTGGGCTGAAAAGCGGCCTCATGAGTGGCTAGGAGGGGTCTTAGGAGTGTTAGGATTGGCTTCCTCAACCCACATCTCTCAGATTAAGCAAAAGGTGTTAAAAGGATATAATCAATTTTGACTAACATAACTTATGTCAGTCAAAATTTATTATATTTATATTAAAAATATCTCAAATGCAAACTTTCAGTGGACGGTATGAATAACACCCTTGTCGAATCGTTACATGTGGAAAGGGGTTGCATTCGAAAGCAAAAAGAAAATGGCCTCGAAGTATCTTTCCCAGCACGAGCTGATTTTTGCACAGACACAACATGTGATAAAACTTTAACTGAAGAAAATTATGGAAATGTTGGAAATATTGCTGCAAAATACAGTACAAAAGTTTCAGCAACTGGATTTCCATATAACAGTATGGCATGGAGCAAAGTTGGCGTGACCTGTTATCAATGCGAATCCGAACCCAGAGCTACAGCAGAATCGAAGGTAAAACTTAAGTCGTAGTGTTTAAACTTTGATGAAATGGAAAATGTTTTTGAAGTTTCCCCTCAAATATTTTCAAGGTTATTTGGCAAGCCTTATTTTTCGATTATTCGGTCACATGATTTGTTTTGAGCTATGCAATAATGGAAAAAAAAATTATATTTATTTGATGATTACGCTCAAAGGCTACGCAAAAAAAGCCATACACGTCAATTATTCTCAAACCTGATCGATAACTATGTTAATGATCTACTCATAAAAGATTAAAAGTCTTAAACTGTGATTATAACTGGTCGACATTTTTTCTGCGACTTAATTTCTAATGATTCATGTACTGAGTACCATATTATATATCCCTTTATCACTTTTTGGTTAGAATGCGTAGCCCTACTAGCCACAACGTTAAATCAGCACGTTAAAAAAAGTGTGGCTACGCCATTCTAACAAAAGTGATAAAGGGTTATGGATTAAATCGATGAGTTTATGAAAAATCAATGCGCCGAATTTAAAAACAAACAATCGAAGGTGTTTTGTAATTTTAAGCGTAAGTGCCATTATGGCACTGTCAGTGGCAGTCTGCCACAGCAAAAGAAAGGTGATTTTATGACTAAACTTGACGCGGAAGTATTTTTGAAATTTCCTAGATATTGATTTTTTTTAATTTTGACTATTTAGGATAGCTGTTATAATAACAATGCAGCACATTTACAGCCATGTGACGATTTCAAAGCAACAACATGTTTTAGTACAGTTTCGAATTACGGAGTTGAAGAAATACATGCCGGGACAAATCATACTGGAGAAGCTTTTATTCAAGAATATAATTTTGCAAAAAGAGGATGCAGCCATGTCTCAAGCAACAGAGTCGGAAATGCAATCAATCCATTTATTTCAAACGGGTAAATAATTGGATTGCAGGTGTAGAATGTTAGACTTGCAGGGCCGTTAAGCGCTTTCCAATAAATCTACCATAGAAAAACTATGTTTATATTTGAGTCATTCTCACTCTCGCTAATATAGTTAACATATTTATTAACGACGCTCTGAGGACATCCAGGTAGAAGTAAATTCTCGGGCGAAAAACGTAAATCGTTGAAGAGGCAGGCTTTGTGGTTTGGTAACGCTCCGAGGACATCTGGGTAATATTGAAACTCTAGGAACGCTCTGAGGACATCTGGGTAATATTTAATTTTCAGAAACGCTCCGAGGACATATGGGTAATATTGAAACTCTAGGAACGCTCTGAGGACATCTGGGTAACATGGGAACTCTAGGAACGCTCTGAGGACATCTAGCGATATGGCATTTGTTTTATATTAATTAAATACTAGAAAAACGAAAAATTGCTATATTTTGATCACGTGACGACCAAATTTTTTTTCATAATTTTTTTTTCCATTTTTTTATACCTCACAAAAAGTTTTAGGAGAATCCACTAATTATTTCTCTAAGTCAATATTCATGGTGGAAATGCTAGATATAGCCCCCCAGTACAAAGGGGGTGCCCGATATCACCGAAATTTTCTGGCAAAAAACTTTCGTTGATATTGCTCCCTCCCCTGATATTAAAAAATTTCAGTAAACTCAGAAAAAATGGTCTGATTCGGACCATTTTTATTCAATTTTATCGTCAACTATTTTAAAACTAGATTTTCTGCTATGCTAGAAAAATTTCTGAGTTTATTTTAATGAAATTAATTTTCAAAGTCATTAAGTACCAATGAATAAAGCCAGAAAATAAACTTATAATAAATTTGATTTTTTTTCAGTATTGTAAAAAACGTCCAGAATCGTCTTTCAAACAGATCAAGTCCGCGTATTATCTTATATCTAAAAGTGCAAATTATTTTGCTTTCAGAGATATAAAAAAATTCTGAAAAAAAGTTTTATTATATAATAATCATCATAAATATCATATATATAATAAAACTTTTTTTCAGATTTTTTTTTCTCAAATTTGACTTAAAAATAATTGAAAAATATTCTTAACGTTCCCCAAAAATATTATGATCAAGATTCTCACAAAGTGGATTTAAGATTAAAAAATGCCTCAAATGTTCTCAGAGTTTCACTAAGCTTTAAAAATTACCCAGATGTCCTCAGAGCGTTCCTAGAGTTTCAATATTACCCAGATGTCCTCGGAGCGTTTCTGAAAATTAAATTTTACCCAGATGTCCTCAGAGCGTTACCAAACCTCAAATCCTGCCTCTTCAACGATTTACGTTTTTCGCCCGAGAATTTACCTCTACCTGGATGTCCTCAGAGCGTTGTTAATCAATATATCCTATATTGTTGGGTCCAAATCGTCAAAGTCAAAAATAATATAATGTTTTTTTGAACACGAAAATTAATTTCTTACGAAATTTAAGGACTTTTCTTAGTAGACAAGTTAAAAAATATTTGTATCTAAAACGATGGAAATAATTGACGAACCAATCAAACATTATTTTGAAAAACCATGTTTTTCACATTTCAATTGTAATTTTTTAAAACATTTTTACTATTTTAATTAAACAACGCATGTCTGATAAATTTGCCTCTATGATTCATAGACTATGACTGAGTTTGAGTTTAAGACCGGACCGGTCTGACCGGTTGAGAATAATAATATTTCTGGGATATTCAGTACAAGAAAGCGAAAATGTCAAAATGATGAGCGAGGTTTTTGCTGCGCCCTTTGCTTATAAAACAGTCTTTCAGACTACATAATGATTTGAAAAAGTTTTCACCGATTCCTCCCGATTCAAAATTGTTTCTTCTTGTTTTTTCTAATGATACCTCAAATTAAAAAACTAATTGTTTGGCTTAAAAACGATGTTTTAGAGAAAACTCAGATATTTTCTGTTTAAAATTTCGATCTGAATATTCAATGCGGCTACAGTTAATTAATCTTGTAAAAAATTATAATCAGTACTTTTCAGATGTCATTAAGGACGTCTTGACTCAAGACTCTTGAAAGAAAACTAAATTATTTACAAATTTATAAATTCTTATTTAGAAAAAAGATTTCAGCTGAAACCTTGGACCATTTTTGGAAATAAAATTGCAAACTCTGTAGGAATAAAATTGAGGAGTTTTTTATGGCTTTATCTACCTATTTTGCTTGGCAAATGAAATTTTTCTCCAAAATAACTCTAAAACAGAAAAAAGGGAAGTCAGATAAACAAGCTAACCATTTGAACAAATTTCACAATTGAAGTTTATGGTTTATTCATAACTTATGAACCGGATGATTGAAAATGAAATATATTCAAAACGTCGTAAAATACTTTAAAATGCTAATTCAGATTTGTTCATGAGGATATGTTTGGATCACTTGCTTTAGGAGTCAATAGAACATTAGAAACAACTTTTTGTGGAACCAATAACTGTAATACTGATAAAATGGATTATCTTTCAGCAAATGCTCTAGTTTCCTCAATTTCATGCTTATTCTTGGCTTTATTATTGGCACTTCATTGAAAACGTTGGATTTGACAACTTTTAACATTTTCAGCATCAAAATTTTTATCCAAGATTTTTCATGAGAAAACTTTAAGCTTGTAAATTTTTATTATTTCTTATTTTCTTAAAATCCAATTTTTCATCGATTTATGCTGATGTTTTTGTATTTTTATAGTCTTATTTTATTACTAGCTGGTTTTTCGTTTTATAGCTTTATGTAAATCATTCTGTATCACATGTACTATTTATTTTCTGAAAGTATCCATTGATTTTAACTCTGAGGCTTTGTCAGTGATGACGAGTTAAAATTATAAACAATATTGTTTTTCAGTTTTGAATAAAATATATCCATTGTAAATTATATTCGGTTTTTTGTACGTAGCATATGAATCCTAATTTTGGAGGCGCACAAGAGCCGTTCAAAGAAAATTGATAATACGATTTAAATAAAATATCACCAAAAATGCTAGGATAATACATATGCGTTAGTAAAGTAGAACACTCATTTATGCTGAGATTATCTTAGTAAAATAATCGACTCTCTAGGGTTGAGGTTAGGACAAGTTGTCCTGGACAACTGTTTCTTTTCCTACATTGGTTCAGACCTGCTTTGCTGTAAGAATAATTGTAATATATTTTATCAAATTTATTTAATGAAATATAGTTGTATTGCAAAAGTTTCGTTAAATTATAAACATGCAATTTGAAATATAATTTAACCCTCGTACTCCTTTGAGTGCCTTTTTTGGAGCCTGAAATTTTACTTGAATCAGCGGAAGTATAGCAATAATTAATAATTTTTCTTTAATATCAATAATGATTGCAAAAATTTTTGACATTTAAATAACACTCTTTTAAGTATATCGTAAGAATGATTGAATAGTAATTCGTAAAAAAATCTGAATTTTCGATTTTTGAAATATAAAGGCAATTTTATCCAACAATCGTATCGGCAATATTTTTCGGCGTTCAATATTATCTTTGAATTATAATTGATCAATTCAATTTTCGACGCACGCTCATTGACGACTCATCCAAATAATCTCGGATCCTCTTCTTTCTCTATATCAATTACGGGCCCTACACGAACAAATGAGCCACTTTTTAGCTAAAATTATTATATAATTTGACTTTTGAAAACGACTCATCCGATTAAGTTTTTAGACAAGTCAGACTGAGCACAAATATTAAGTGAATTATAAAATGAAAAAATAGTTCGAATCGGACCATTTTTTGATTTTTTTCTGAGATTACCAAAATTGTTTAATTATCAGTTTTTGTTAAGAAATTGAAAACAATCGTCTGATTCGGACGATAAATTTATTTATCTCTACTAGTAAATATTTGTGCTCGTTGACTGCATAGAACTCGGATGGGTTGTTCAAAGCCGAGTTATCCTTTGTCACTTTTGGTTAGAATGTAGCCACTATACTTCCAGGTGAGTGTGATATTGGGAACCGCGTACGCATCTAACCAAAAAGTGATAAGGGATATCCTTTATTGCCCTCTGTGACATATTGGTCCCTCAAAAACACGGGTGAGATAAACGACGCTTCATTTTAAAACGAGTCATCCGATTAAGTTCTTTAGATAGCTCAAACGAGCCACAATTATCTAATTATATAAAGCATTAAAACTGTTTTAACTAGGACCAATGATTTTATTTTTTCTGAAGTGTCACTGAAATTGTTTAATTATTACTTTATGTTAAAAAATAGAAACAAAGGTCTGAGAAAAACATAGAAACAATGGTCTGATTTGGACCAATTTTTATTTTGTTTTATTCACTAGATATTTGTGCACCGTTTGCCCCCGTGTTTTTGAGGGACCAAATATGTCACAGAGGACAATAAAGGAATATAAAAATGTTGGCTAAAAAGATGCTAATTTGTTCGTGTGGGCCCCGTTATTGATATTGAAAGTTAAAGCGACCCATCGGCTCATAGATGCTCAACTAAATGCTTTTTATTTGCCCACGCATTTGAGCTATAGCTCAAATTGATGCAAATTACATGTTGGGCATTGTAGATTAAGCCTACCTTTTGTGTTTTTTCTGACAATATTTGACACCTGAAACGACGCGCCGCGCCGAAGTGATTTTTATAAAAAGTTGTATTGATATTAGAAAAATTAAAATTTTCAAACGATTAATATTAACCCCGCGCGGGGCCCCGTAAGAATATCACCCTGGATTCCTAGAGGTAATAAATTAAAAAGTGGTACATAGCAGCATCCAGATCAGATTTTGTACAGCAATTCTACTCAAGAATTTTCAGGCTTTGGAAATATAGCTTATTTGTTGCTGTATCTCAACAATTCGTTCCATGTAATAATCCAATTCTTCGTAACGGCCATACGTTCGAAGTTTATTTTCCAAATCGGATTCGTTTGATTCCGATTCAGGAGAGTCTTGAATCGGAGAAGTACTTCTTATACCCTCATCTGAATAATATAATCAAACAGTGATATGGATAAAATTTAGTTCAAGAAACTTAAACAAAATATCAAATAATAAATTTTTAAGAACGATACAACGACCTTATCTAAAAAAGTGATCTACAGGTCCCCATTTGCGCGTGTGCGTTTGATCCCTAATTAAAACGTTCTGATTGGTCAACGACCTTATTTCCAACCCCCTTATTGGTCGAATGCGATCGCGCGATGCAGAGCCCGGGAATCCTCTTCTAACATATAATACCTGTATAATATAGGCTAAATTTTAACAGATTTTTTATTTCGATAATGCAAAAAAGCAAAATGAAGCTTTTAAATGAATTATGATGGCTTTTAGTAGCTTTTATGTAAGCGGGATAAGATTGTAAATTTTTCCGATTTTAATGATTTATGATCAGAAAAACTTTTCAAAATCTGAGATCTAGTCTTCGAAATTATAATATGGAAAATATTAATTCAAAACAACTTATTTGAAAATGAAGGTCATGCAGAAGAAATGAAATTTTTTTTTTGAAATGCCAAGGGGATTGTGGGTGCAGTAGTTATTTTCAACCACGGTCTCAAATTCGGTATTATGTTTCTTGTATCCGACCACCCAGCACATAAGAAATTGATTGCAAGCAAAAAAAAATTTCTATCGAATAACTAGTTCTAGAATATCGGATACAAGAAAAACAATACCGAATTTGAGACCGTGGTTGAAAATAACTTCTGCACCCACAATCCCGTTAAGTTTATTACTGTCGAATAACAAGTTCTAGAATATCGGATTTACTTGCAAAATAATTTATTTATTTAAAATTTTAGACATATGATCGTCTCAAATTACGAAGAATAATACTCTCAGCAAAAAGTAACCTTTAATGAAAGTATTTCAATATTATAGTTGTTAAGATTTTTGCCCCTTTTTCAGTATTTAAATTTTCAGCCTATGCAATGTAATAAGGGCGCGCAGTAGATTTGGATAAACAAGTGATTGCGAGAATTCTGACAGAAATTATTCTGATTTCGTTGGATAGGAATTTTACTTATAGAATCGAGAATTATATCCCTTTAACACCTTTTGGATGATTTGAAAGATGTAGGTTGGGGGAGCCAATCCTAACACTCCTGAGACCCCTTCTAGCCACTCATGAGGCCGCTTTCTCTTCTTTTCAGCCTACATCTATCAAATCATCCAAAAGGTGTTAAAGGGATATATGAACCAGAGAAAAAAAATCGCATGTACCGTTCGTGAGTTGAACTTCCGTTTGTAAAAAAGGTATATTTTGCCTATATTTAACTATAGCCATGAATTTTCGATAAAAATTCTCGGCGAATTGAGATAAATTTAAAAAAAATTATCTGATTATATGGATGATTATACCGACCCTCAGAGTACAAATCCTAAATATTTGAAAAATGCGAAATCTGAGCATTTGATTGGTTGATCTTTTCTTAATCTGACCAACGAAATCGGCCTATTCCGCAATCCAGGGTTTTGATTGGGTGCTTATATCTTGCGTTGTTTGTATCATTCAAATATTTAGGATTTGTACTCTGAGGGTCGGTAATCCATATTGTAGAGGATTTTTTTCTGACAAATAATATCGGCATTATGTAATTTTCGGATACGTGGATATAAAGTTAAACTTCAATGAAGAGAAAAAGCAGCAATTAGGTTTTATGCATTTCACGGTTGATGTAAAAATATTTTCTAGAAATGAACCAATTTTTGATTTTTTAAGGTTACGATTCGTAACTTACGAACTACAACATAAAATTGGAAAAATACATGTCCACTCAATTCTCACAAAAGATATTTGAGTGTTAAAAAAGGCTTATTTTTCTCCAGCACATTGCTGGAACCACCCACAATCCCCTTAATTAAATATGTTTTTTTAAATTGTCGGAGAAATGTCCGTGTTTTGTAATATTGAGAGCTAAGGGGGTACCCGTCGGCATTATTAGCAACCATTTTGAATCATTTTTAGAATTGCCCAAAAATTGTTTTTAGACGCGATTGGTGGTAATTTCGAAGCTTTGTCCTTCAAAGAAAGTACTTTTTTTGCAGTCTAAAAATAATTGGGCGAAATGAAAAAAAGTGTCAATAACAATTTTATGATTTATATGAGAACCAGTGATGATGGAGGGATTATATTTTTTCTAATTTTCACGATTAAAATTGTGGCTTCTAATGATACTATTTTCACGTTTTTATGACAACCGGTTTTACTGTAACGCACGTTTGAAAAGACGTTTCATACCGACGGGTACCCCCTTAAATGATTGTTTATGTTTCTAATCAATATGGCATACTGTTAATTAGGTTAAATCACAGCACGTAAATTATATATCCTCCCTTTGTTCCTTAATCCATTTAAGCAAAACAATTTCCCACCAGATAAATTATTAAATGTTTCCCCCGGGAGTAAGGCAAATGAACTCGTTAATCTTTTCTTGCATTTATAATCGATCTCGATATATATTAAATGTCTTTAAATTTTAAAGGTTTCTGTCTTTTTTGGCGAAGATTGGAAACGGGCCAAGTTTTCAATTGACAAAGTGTTACTGAATCTAACCGACAAAGACTTTCTTGGGTTTGGTGTTGTAGCAAATAATTTTGAAAACATTTTGATCAAGTTTTGACTAAAAAAATCGGTTTTGATTATATTATACGCACAATAGATTATTATTTGAATCCAATGTATTTGGCTGTCACTGTTCATGAAGATATATCTTAGATTGAGATCTCTAGAGCTGGCGATTCCCGTTTGCGTTTGAACTTATTTTCTAAAAGTCAAATACGAATCGCCACGCCTTATCTTTGATCCCAATTTTATATACATGTAAATCATGTTTGTATATCATGTAAGTTATATCATATATCCCTTTATTGCCCGTTGGTAAAGATTTGGTCCGATATGTTATTAACATAGTGATAAAGAAACGTAGTGGACCAAATCTTTACCAAAGGGCAATAAAGGGATATAAATTATATCATATAATACATGGAAATTTCGAGGTACCCAATCGTTATTTTTAAAATGATTAGTAATCTCAAAACATGGAAATCTTGTTCTAGATTTTTTTTAAATTGACCAAAAATTTTAATTCGAATTATGACTTTATTTGGCCTATGACAGCCTACAATGAAAAGTGTTAAATGCGAAAACTCATCGTGCGATGCGAGTTTGGTCTAACGATAAAAGACTTTTTATTGGCCAATATCCATCATGATGCCCGAGTAACTTAAATCTCTCATTTGCCTTTTAAAAGAATAGGAAATAAGAGATTTAAGTTACTCGGGCATCATGATCGATATACAGTACATGTATTTTATTTTTAAATTGCTGTTCCACGAGCACTTTTAAGAAAAAAATCAGCTCAGAACGTGCAATTTAAAAATGTTATTCATTTTCAGTGAAAAAGTTCAGCCTAAAATATTGGGGCTTTCCTTTTTTTGAAAGTTTTCCCCTTTTAAAAAACTTTAATTGTTGAACATTGATGACGTAAAAAATATCGCAAATATCTTAGACCTAGCAATTTTTAATTGGTTCATTTATTTCAAAAATTGGTAATATGTGCATAATTGGAAAATATAAATAAATATTTACCGGAACTTATTCCCTCTGGGTCGAAATGAACTTCTTGATTATGATTCCAAAGTCTTCTGATATCATCAGGTCGGATACTTCTCGAATTTCTTGTCGTTGATCTGGCTCCGTAATTTATCAAATCTTGGCGAGCTTCGGTACGGCGTTCTTCAAAAAGATCTTTGTCGGTTTCGAAGCCAGAAGATTCTAACCAGTGTAAAGCCGAATCACCCTGAATATATTTTTAATATCTAATAATTCTGATGAGGCATTATAACTGTTTATTCTTAAAAAAATATAAGTATAGTAAAATCTTAAAACATAGTGATCCGTTTGAGCTAATGTTTTTTTCTCCTTATTCATCGGTAACCATCAGTCACAGCCTAAATATCCTTTTCCCAGCGGAACTCCATCCCAAAAATGTTTACTATCTCTATAGCGCGTGTTCGAATCCCACTAATGTTGTCTTACTGATTGTCTCGAGTATGATTATAGGCAAGGATGCTTGATATTGGAACGCTAACATTTGATCGTGTGTATCACTCAGCAATCACTAAGACAATGACCTAGAAAACATAGTGGGAACACGCGCTATAGAGATAGTAAACGTTTTTGAGATGGAGTTCCGCTGGGAAAAGGATATATGTCAAACGAAATTTTTAAAACTAATATTATTATTTTGATCAAATTTAAGAACCCGATTTCGAAAAAAATTTACGATTATTAAACCCTAGAAAATATTGCGATCGGCTAAGTTGAATTTTTTGTACATCAAAGATAATTCTTCGGCCAGCTTTCTAACTCAGCGTCATAACTGTGACGTCAGAAAATATAGTGACCAATCAAATCACACGATTGTCAACTTGTTTTGAGGATCGTGTGATTTGATTGGTCACTATCTTTTCTGACGCCAAAGTTATGACGCTGAGTAAGAAACATAGCCGAAAGATTATCTTGGATAAATCTCCGTTCTCGTTTTAGATTCGACCGGTGACAAGCTAGTTTTAACAAATGACGCTGCTGATTTCAGCACCACATGTCAGAAACGGTTAAAAAACTTAAAAATCGTAATCGCTAAAGCTTTATAAAAGAAAGCTGTTTTATTTAATATTAGGTAATTCACCCTCCTGCAGAAATATTGCGCGCGATGACTGGCTGGACACTTTGTCACATGACTCATCCCCAAAAATATTTATATCCGAAGACCAAGTCCAGCAAAAACCTCGGGCAAATGAAAACTCTACCAGTAGTTTTTATACTTACATTGTAATCGACAATTTTTGGATCGGCTCCAATACTGAGGAGTGCTGCAACCATGAGATCACAATCTTCGCGCTGGACAGCCATCATCAGGGGCTTAACAAGGGCTCACATTTTAATTCTTATCAAAATGGGATGTCTGACGGTTCAAGACTTTTGAATCAAGAGGTCTGAGTAGTTAACCATAAATAATTGACGTAAAAAGCTTCTGTCAATTGTTTTTTGTTTAATTGAATTAAATTCTTGATCGAAAATACCTAGGGAAATAGATAAATTGTCCCGACACACCTATTCGAAGTCATTTCCTAATTCAACCCAGAGTACGTCACAATATCCCACCTCTACTGTGGCTACGTCACTCACTTATTGAGATGGTCCATGGGAGTAATATAGCGATATTCAATGTGGGTGCGAAATTCAAAGGGAATCTGGATTGAATTAAAATATATCGAATTTAATACACCTGTGCGTTGTTCTGAACTTTCATCCACGCATTTTCTACGTCACTCACCTTTATTAAGATGAGCGAATCATGAAAACAAGTGAGACCAACGAACATGTACACCCCCTGGATGTTTTTCCCGCAGAGACGTGTAATTACATTCGCTTAGGCGTAGGCGGATTACGTTAGAAATCAAATGAAATATTTTTATTTGAAAATGACGGTTAAAATATTAAATCGGCATTTACATTTTTCCCGCAGTCTTCCGCGCGCGTCTTTTTGCCTTCATCGTCAAGCTTTGCAAATTCTGCATTGAATCAATAAAAAAAATCAAGGATGGAGATGCGGTGTTAGGATATACAGCTCACAAAGTGTTCCGCCAACGCATTTTTTTTCAAAATGACCAAAAATTTTTCGAAAATTTCCGAACATTTAATTTTTCAAAAAAATTTCTTGGAATATAGCAAATTTGTATGTGAGTACGATCCATGGCATAAGAAAACTGAAAATTGAGTTCAGTATGCTCAAAACAGAAATTACTCCTGAAAATGAAGGTTTTTGAAACTCACTTTGTGACCACTAAAATCTAGTGACTAGACGGCCTAAAAAATTTTTTTTTGCTTGGAATCGTTTTTTTTGGTGGCGATAACCCCAAGATAGCAAAGAAATTTTTATAAACAGTTTTAGTTTTGTCTGGAGGGTTCCCGCTGCGCACCCTTACAATGTCCTACGTGTCTTTGGCTTTTCGACTCACTTTTTGTCTCGTACTTTTAGGCCAAGTAATACTGATTGGTGCAGTACTTGCTAACCAAAGACACAATGGAGAATGATTTTAAAAAAATCAAAGCACCATAATTTACATTTATGTATCATTGCCAATGTATTTCAAAACTTAAGGGGGTTCTGAATGTAAATTGCTGTAATTGCTGGGTATTTGTGACCACTTTTTACAGGTCTGTAACTTGTGATTAAATGATCAAACATGCCAATGAAAAAAAAATATTGTTCTGTAAACCAATTTCATAATTTTTTTATATAATCAAAATTTTTTTTCAAACTTAGTAACAAATTCGTAAATCGTATTACGAAACAGAGTAAAAATGCACATTTTTCCCGCAGCCAAAAACTCGAGCAGGTAATATACGAATGAGTGAAACTTTTAAAATAACACGGAAACATAACAGTCGACTAAACGTTGGGAAAGAGATAATTAGTTTACGTCAGGTGATTCGTAAAAATGAAAAAAACAAAAAAAAAAGACTTTCGTAAACAGTGCAAAATCTCTCTTATATCATCGAAATAATTTTTATTAAAGCGAAAATATTAACCCTTGGAAGCTCAGCACCACTTTAGTGGTGCGAAAATTTTGAATCCGCTGAAATCGGATGATAAAAAAGGCTGGAAATTTTTTGTCAAACCAACATAGAGTTTGCCACGAGGAATTCAAAAATGGCAGTTAAAATTTCAGGACTTCGTTCAAAAATTTATTTTATCTTACTTTTTAGAGAATTTCTTTCAAAAAACTTTAAAATGCGTGCTGATCAAACAGTTTAACCGATAGATAAAATCTGAGGAACTGACTTTTTAGGAAAGTCCTTTGAGTATCTTTCAAAAAATAAAAAAATAAATTTCACCATCGGAACTCTTTTTTATTTTTTCGTGAGTGATTTTTCAATTTTGAGAAAATTCGGAAAAAATATGCTTCGATTTTTTCGAAAGTAGGTTTGAATGAAAGCTACGGCAACACTGTCAGAAAGTTGATTACCTCGAGATAATATTTCGAGTCTTAGCGGTTAAATTATAACAAACGTGTTTTTATTACTTTATTTTGATCACCTTCGCGCTGCTAATCGTCTATTTATGAAAAACTGGAAGATAGATGAAAAATCAAAAAAATTGTGAAAGCCAAGGTCTTAATGAGTGCGAATATTGAAAGAAATGTTTTTGAAATATTCCTGTTTTCAATGAAGAGTAAGTGATCAAAGTCCAATCTTTGCAGCTTAGTTTCGGCCGATTTAGATAAAAATTTTAAAATCTAATTGATTACCTCGCTAAGTTGGACTATCCTTACAAATTAAGATCATTCACGGGCTTTTTATAAAATGTATTAATCCGTAATGGAGGTCAAAGTCGCCCCACTTTAGGGTGGCATGAGCCTCTGCCGAATAAAACAATTTGAGCTTCCAGGGTGAAGCAAATAAAATGCTTACAAACGTTGGTATGGAATTTGTATCATATTTTGTGTTCATTTCTTTTTATCACACATACTTTGCGTACTGCTATATTTGAACAGTAAGCGTGTTAATTACATAACAAATAATAAAAGGCCGATTTTCCTTCATAAAGGGGATGCACGCTTTTAAATATACTTTTTCATATCAGTTTTTCACAGAGAATTTTATTTATAATATTTTTATTAATATTTTTTAATACGCGAATTTTGGATGAAACTCAAAAAATAGACTTTAACGTCGGAATAAAGATTTTTATAAGTCATAATAGATTTGTCAGACCCGATTCACCCATACATGATATTTTTTATTAAATTTATCAAAAAAAGAAACTTTATTTGTGGCATAGCAAATTGACATGCAGAACCCCCTTAAAAATCAACAAGTTAATTAGGGTGCTTTGATTTTTTTTAAATTCTTTCATCTCGTTAAAAAAGTATTTTGTGGATTCTTGCCGTATTTCGCATGTTTAACATAGATTAAAACGGTATGAAAACTTTTTTCTATTATTTGAATGTATCTTATTATGTAATTTGTTTTGGATTTTTAACTCTTCATGCAATTTTTTTTAATGATCGATAATATGATCGATAATATTTGTAGTTGTTTGTGAGCCCTTTCCGTTATTCCTTCTGATTTCGTGCCAAGGTCGAAATCAACATTGACCTCTCGTAGTACTTGAATCATTTGATTGATACTTTTCCTGTTGGTCGAGTTGAATTATCGTTTTTTTTGACTTCAAATTTTGAAAATTAATTAAAAGGTATTTAATTTTTTAATTTATAAATATTACAATGTATGAAAATATGGTGAAAAAAGATGAATGGCGGTATTCGATAAACTCAACTTGGACATTTAGCAGAGAAATGAATAGCCAGAGTTCTTCCATGTTTGTCATAACCATTTGTCAAAAATTGATCTTTGACGGAATCAAGTTGATTGAACTAAATTACTTGATTATCAAAATACTGAAATAATTAACATCATTAAGGGGGTAGCCGAACAATTGAGTTGATTCGGTGTTTATTTGAGGAGAAGATAGCTTTTTAAGATTTGACCTTTGTGGTCCTCTAACGGGTGAACTTGACCTTCTGAAGATCTGAGACCAAACTAATTCTCATTTTTTTGGTCGATTTAGTATTGTCTCAAATTTTAAGCCAAGTACGTCTTGCGCCCTTAATTATTGAGACTCAACAACAAAAATTAAAGAAAAATAATAGGTTGATCACTAAACAAGGTAAAGAAAATGGCAAACTTTATATAAATTAAAATCAGTACATTTTCAAGTATGTCTGTATTATTAACCTTGAGATAAAGTCAATTGTTATCTCCTATACAGTAACTTTAAAACTTTTAACTTTAAAAAATAATTTTTCGATAATTTTTCAAGTTTTCAAATTCTACCCAAGAATGTTTTTTTTGTTTTGAGCTAAAATCAAAAGTTTAAAAGTTCAAATTTTCGCCGGTCCGAACCCTACCTATACTGTATAGACTATACTACCGAATGTTTTCTGCAGAAAGAATTCGGCGGTATCGGACATTTTTGGCGATATCGGCACTTTCGGTGTTATTAGGACAGAAATAAATTTTTTCGTTTAAAAATGAAAAAAACGCGTAGGTGTTCAAAATGACGTCATAATTCGAAGAGTTTTTAAATTTTATAAGGAGTTTAACAATTGGTTCTAATGACGTAATTCTCCAAAATGCGAAGAATTAAGTACTCCACCAAACGCAACTAAGCAAAAATTCAAAAAAAATTGGGAAATTTAACCTTTAAAAATGACGTCATTCACGACGCACCCAAAAAAATTTGTGATAAAAACCTGAAACACTCACACAATTCGGCGATATTGGCACTTTCGGCGATATGGGCACTGAAATTATTTAAGCTAAAAATCGTGAAATTTCGTTATTTTTTTTTGGCTTTATTTGCAAATTCAGCAATATTGGGCCGGCAATATGGGGTTTCCGTCTATAATACTATTTATGATTTGCATTACTTAAATTAAGAAATTTCTATTACTTTTTCGAATTTCGGCCTGATCGGCTGTGAATTGACAAAAAAGTGCGCGTGATCCACAATTTTGAACATAAAAGTGAAAGTTCGAAAATGTAAATGCTACCAAAAGATTTCTTGAGTATGATTTCCTGAAAATGATATTAGCAACTTTAATCTGATTTTGAAAACAAACGGTGCTAGAGATCAAAACATAAAAAATTTTAATCTTTTTCTAGAATCTCCTGTGTTCATAATCGGACCATAATAGCTAATATCGTTTCCAGGAAATCATACCCGAAGAATCTTTTGTTGGCATTTATATTTTCGAATTTTCACTTTTATGTTCAAAATTGTGATGTTTCATCTCGATCAGTTTAGTAGTAAGAAGCCTCGAAAATGTCAAAATTTGTCTCCTGATTTTTGTGTATTATTCTGGTCAATAAGTCATTTATACCGTATATGCTTTCGATAGGAAAATATAGGGGCATCTGTTCTCCTTAGGACGTCCCACTTACGGAAAATGTAGTTAAAAAAGGGGCATTGATCAACATATGATAATTAACAACAAAATATTTGCCTACTGGATTATAAGGTTGTAAACACTTAATTCTATTATTCGCTAAAACACAGAAATGGCATACTGTTCAACCCTTTAATTCGATTTTAATCCACAGTTAGGGTCGTTAACGACCTATCTAGCTAAATCAATAGTCTATCGAACGCTTTTTTATAATAGATTATTGACCAGAATAATACACAAAAAAATAAGGCGCGTTCAAGTACAAGACTTTTAATCAATCAAAAAGTGCTTAGCAATAAAAAGGAAAATAAAAACAGAAAGTGAATTAGGACTTTTTCAGAACTTGTCACAGAACTTGTTAAATAGAATTTTTGGTAGGACGAAACTAGGAATAAAGGCGTGTTTTCGATAATCTTAGGTTTTAAACCGTATAAAATTTAAGTGTTCTAGTCTATTTCATTTTGGCAAACAAATCTCAGTGAATTTACAATTGTAAACGAATTTCAGATCAATTATTTCAATTAAGAAAAAATGCTGATTTCAATTTATACAAGGTTTACCATTTTATTTTCAAAATTGCAACAAAAATGATCATTTCAAAATATGATTTTTTGAACAAACACACTAGACATTTATGAAACAAAAAGTGATAGTTATTAATAAAAAATTATTTTCAAATGTTGAACAAAAGCATTTATCGTCCTTTCGATTTTGAAGGTTATCATTTTTTTCAGATGAACAGCAAATGTGAAAAATATGAAGAATCGGTAAATAATAGAACATTTATTAATGCTGATCACTGATAAAACACAATTGAGGCGAAAAATTGCGTACATAATCATGTGATAACAACGATTAGCAATATTATTTTCTCTGTCCTTTGAGATTCATTGAATGAGTACAATAAAAATATCAAAAGCAAATGTCAGAGCATAATCAAACTCTGGCTGATATTTGTTTGTGATATTTTCATCGGTAGTATAAATTTCATACGCAATTTTTGTGCTTTAATTTGTAACAACAAGGATGAGGATAATTATTTTTTGCATTATATAATGTGATTTATATCTAAAATTATACTTGCTGGTCTCGTGGAACTTTGACGTCAGAGAAACGTCTAGGACCTGCTTTGATTGGTCAACACACAAGAGTTAATGTGTATTGACCAATGAAATCACGCGATTATTAAGGTCTCTGGCGTCAAAGTTCTACGAGACCAGGAACAGTGCCCGATTTGTGCCCGGCACTGTAATATAAATCATATTACAATGTATCAATTATTTTTTGTATATTATTTGATATCTATGGTGCTTATTTTGACAAAGATATCGATTAAATTTCAAACAGCCGTGGTATAATATATCCGCATCATGTCCAGGTGTCTCGAGTTCGAATCTCGGCGCTACATATAATTAATCTGTAATACAGATAATGTATATACGTCTTTCTGTATAACTAATTAATAAATATTTTAAAGAACTTATGACATAAAACTTAAAATGATTTATGTGAAAAGTACTAAAATTCAGACAAATTAGGCACCATAATAGTTTGTTCAAAATTCAATTATAAATATAGTAAGTTTTAATTTTTAATGGATATTATGCTAAAAATTCCTAAATTTTATTATGTTGAAACTTACTATGCCCTGTGGTTGTTTGGTTTTTCCTCCTATCTTTTGCTATGCGTTTAAAAACCTCTTCTTAATAACGAATAAAAATGTTATACAATTGAAATATGGGTGTGTTGAATATCACAAACATTGTCAGAATACACTTTCATAATTCTATTGTTGCCAATGCAAAAATAAAATTTTCAAAACATTTAGAACATATTCTAGAAATTTTCATAGAAAATATTAAATATTTTCTGCCTACACATTTCTCTATAGTTAAGGGTTTTTATAGTTTTTTTTTTAAATCGACCAAAAAATTTATCGATGAAAATGGTATGCCCACTTTTTTCCCTGCGTGGGTTTGAGGTTTTCGAATCTAATTGTGTCTGATTGGCTAATATTTGTTCGATTTAAAAGCCAAACACACAGAGGGCATCGTACTACCTTTTAATTTCAAAAAATGAAACACTCTGTGACTTTTAATCTGATGTAACTATTCCTTATTAATTCCTAGAATACTGCATTGTTAGAATTTCGAAATGATTATTTTCGTGTATTGATAAATAATAACTTTGAACATTTAACATGCCATTATTCCAGGGAATTAATATACAAATTAATCACATCAAATGTACAGATACTGAGTGAATCATTTTTGGAATTCATAAAATTTACTATTCTAAGAAAAAAATATATTTACCTGTAAAATTCTTTTTAAATTTGTAGCCGATCCAGTTTGTACAGCTGTTAGAGCTTTTTGCCACGAAGTTTCATCGTTATCCTTTTGGATGAAGGAACTGGCAGGTCGAATTCGTTTTGCTGATTGTTCACTATTTAGACGAGCTGAAAATATACTTCTTATTTTCTAAAAATATATTTTTTTGCAAAAACATGGCCTTTGAACTCTGCTAAGTAAATTTAATGTCAAAATCATTTACAAGTTGATTTTTCAATTTTTTATGGTTTAGAGCGGACCAAAAAAGGATAAGATTATTCTCCTTCATTCGCTCGTTTTGATTGGACCATATCCCTTTATCATTTTTTGGTTAGAATGCGTAGCCACTACTCCTTTTAACGTGTGATTTTAACGTTGTGGCTACGCATTCTAACCAAAAAGTGATAAAGGGATAGCTAGTCCGGCTAAAGCCATAATAAATTGAAAACTCAACCCGTACATTTCGGCTTTTTGAACCGACTAATCCGATTGAGTTCTTATTTATAGCTCAAAATGACTACACATATATATTGAGAGAAATTAAACAAAGAAATTTGTTCGCTTCGGACGATTTTAGAATTTTTTCGTTACTTATAATTAAAAACTTTATCTCAAAAGTATAAAAAATCTAATTATTTCTGGTAATTTTGAGCTATCTCAGAACTCAATCGGATCGGTCGTTTCCAAAAGCCGAAATGAAACGGTTTTGATACCCTATTTACTATCACTTTGGTTAATTAACAAAAGGATAAAGAGCGGTCTCATGTTTCAAACTAAAATCTACTCTGACGTGGTCTAAGAGTTTTTTGCGATATCTTGCCGTATTTCGCAAGATTGAAGGTGGTCGAAAAACGCAACTTTACTGAAAATAAAAAACTAATTTCGTTGTACTCGTTTATGAAAAATATTGGTTTGCTCGGACCTGCTCGGTATTTCCGAGCAGATATTTTAGCTCGGACGCCCATCCCTGTTAATAAGTGCGCTTCCAAAAATAAAGGTAGTTAGAATATTAGACAATTTTCCTTGAATAAAATATTTAATTTGATTGAAAAAATCATTTCCACGTTCCAAACCTGAATCACACGCTGGACCCGAAACCTGGTTTATGCAAAATTTAATCAAAACAGAATAACCCAGGTCTTTCAATTTCGAATTTAAATGGATTTATCTGACTGATGAGAATTTAAGTCGGTGATAAATGGTTTAAAGTGACATTGTGTCCATAGCCTCTTAAATTATTACCACGTCATTTATTATTATTATTACAACTCTCATTATATGTTTCATTTAATATCCCTTGTTCACACTTTTGATAATCTAGGTCGATGAAATATTCTGCCAAGCCAAATTAAGCTAAATTTTGCCAAGCTGATTGGTCACCGACCTAGATTATCATAAGTGTGAATAAAGAAAATCCTTATATGAAGGAACAAGTTCTTATTCGGTTTTGAGAAGAGATCCTCAAAATAATGCTCTGATCGTTCGGAGAGTTTGAGATATTGAAAAAAATCAGTTTCGAGCATAAAATTTCGACCAAAAATAAAAAATTTCAACTTCTAGTTTTTGGTATATCTAAAAATTGCATCAATAGGCTTTTAATTTTGCGTTCGTGGTTGAACTAAATTTTGAAGCTCTTATTGGTCAAAAAGTGAAATCCGATGCTCTCATTGGTCAAAAGCGGGTCAAACGCCGTCAATAACAATCTTTTTCTAATTATTTTCAAATCAAAATTTTTTTATGGATACTTTTTTTTGAAATTGTTGATTATTGGATAATTAAAAATTTCGAAGATTAAAATTTTCAAAAAAAATTCCTGAAATATAACTTTGAAACTTAGTTGGAATAACTTTAACTTCAGCACCTGAAATTCAGACGAAAATTTTTTTATTATCGTACATCATTGTTATTTTTTTAAATGCGCTACTGTAATGTATTAGTCAAAAATCTGAAATTTTTCACAAGATGAATTTCTGAAAACACTAATTAATCTATTCGGTGATAAAAAATATATTTTTGATTACCAAAATGTCATTCGAGATAAAAGTTAGTGTCAAATCAGGCTATTTTAAGGGCCTCGGTGCAATTTGACATATTTGCACTTTTTCATTCTTTTTTCTCTTGGTGATAAACTTTTTGCCACTTCAAAATTTTAGGATAAAAACTTTTCCGAACGAAAGTTGCTACTTTTGAGCTTACTTCGTATAATCTGATTTTTTTCAGATCGATTATTTTTAGTTTATAAATCGTCTTTTGCAAAAACACTCAAAAACGCGCGTTTGCTATCGAATGTGTATAAATTAATTTTTTATTTAATATTATATATATATAGTATTATATACAGGGTGTAAGATTTTTCTACGCAAGATATTTTTGTCGTGGACTAGTGTGTCTTCATATTTAAAATATGAGTCTGCTAATATGAGCAAAATACCCATAAGTTATGATCGATAATACGGGGGGATAATAATAAAAACGTAAGCTAAAATTACCACCACGTTCAAAAGCGTCTATAATAGAAATGCTTATATTTAGAACGATAAATAAAATTTTTGCCTTTATTACATGAGGAATCTGTTAATACGCCTCTAATGTGTTGAATGCACTATCGATCCTGCATAGGACCATGGCAGTGAACAACAGAACTCAATTTATTGTTTTTACGAATGAGCTCTTAAGTTCTATTTTACATAGTCGGCCACTAATTCGTCAAGCATATATATCATCATTCAATTCAGTTGTACTTTAACAGCGAAAGTGAAATAGATTGCATAATCTCTAAATAGAGTCATGCTCACATTAGTAATGAAAAAATTACATTTTGTTTTTTATTGTCTTACTTTTAGGTAATTTGAACATAACCTTTTTAACACATTCTTAAGCTACCATTTAGACTGCAAGTAATAATACTAAGCTATTAAAGAACTTATAATCCCGAATTAAATGGAATTAATAAACTTAAAATTTCGTTTTTTCAAAAATAAAAATTCATATTTTTAGTTTAAATACATACAACACTATAAGATCAACTAGCAAATTAATGGTGCATAATTAGTAATACAGGATATGAAACGTTAAACGATTAGTATTATACTAACGATTCCCGCATAATTAAATAGAGCTCTTATACGATTTCTTTGTACTTTAATTCGAACCCCCGGCACCCACAATAAAGTCGATCAAAATATATTACTATGCTTCTAATATATTATATATTGCTAATTTTCAGACTTCCAGTTAATTCAGCACGGTCTTTACCAGCGGCGGCGTACTAAAGAAGAAAATTTTGCCGACTAATACAATATCCGACTAATACCACGCCCGATTTTTGTAACAGGACCGCCTCCTGTGAAGCTGCTTCATTATAATTGTCAACGTACTGGAAATCTAACGAGTCAGATGCGTGGGTTAATGTCCGTAGTGTCTCACCGTATACGCCGGACTGCTACTCATAGAGTTATAGAGACAACAACAGTGTGTAGATACAAATATGAGATTATTTTGAACAATACAATTATGAGTGGCTGGTGAAATGACTAATGGAATAAATAATAAGTATTTCTGAACTATTATGGCTGCTTGATGTAAGCGCTCAAGAAGCGCGCACAAGATCAAAAAAAAAGTAGAACTCAAAAAATTAAATAAAAAAAATTTTTTTCTTTACGGATACTGTCAAAAGACTTATAGAAATTGAATAATTTTTTAGAGATTCTTCAAAATTTTTAACACGCTTTTCTAACGTGAAATGTTTATTTAAATATTTTTTGTAGTCTCCTTGATAAGAGCGCTATCACATATGATCTGACCTGTAATATAGTATACATAAAGAATAAATACTTATTAATATAAATAAAAAAAAATTGGGAAATTTAAAAACATAAATCTATAATCAAGAACTAACACAAAAAAAATATGATATGTGTTTACTCCATGTTAGTTTTTAAAAATTCTTGTAAATTTGCTCTTTAGTTGTTTCACACAATTTTTTGTTAAATTAGTAAATGAGGAAATAATATAGTTAATCTCGATGATCCGAAGAAATCAGATATTTTTGAAATTGGGCTATAGTTATATCTTTAACTTATAATGCATTTTCAAAATACCATTGTCGCCGGACAAAGCTATTTCTCTCTGACGACGATTAGTATTTGTAAAACACCCAATTACAGTAGTCTTGTTTTCTTTGATACGGGCAGACTTTCATATCGAGATATTCTTTACACTCACCAATATTGAGAAAGAAGAGATTCAAATAATTTCGATAGCAGAAAAATGCACTAACAAGAGATCGATATATTGGTAGAAAAAGTCAGAGACAAAATATGACGTATTTAAAAAAAGGACGCCCAAAAGTAAAAGGTATATTGGAATTGAAAACTGAAGAAGGGTGAGCAATAAACCCGGCATCCGAGACAAACTTACGAACATAGTCAATCTATATATATATTTCATGCAAATTATATTTAGATAACGATTATATTATTACTTATAGTACAGTCTTGATGTATAATAATTTTTCATTCTGTAAATCCACTTTGGGGAAACAGTTATTTCGAGTTCAGCGATATTTCAAATCTCTGTAAGATCTGTAATAAAATTTGAAAAAATCAAAGCATATAAAAATGCCGCAGCATTTCGTTCTTCAACATTTATTTAGTTTAAAAACTGTAAAATTGATGCTAAAAAACATAAAAACGCTCAATTTAATATCTTTACTATGGATTTCTTCGAAACATATTTCTTGACCGATTGTTTAAATAAGTCATTATGCAAAACATTATTTTTTTTCGTCCGGAGAGAGCGCGCATTTTGTTTGTCCTTCAAGTCTTTTGAGAGAAAGTTTGACGAAGTCCTAAAGATGTTTAACGAGTGACTACTAAAAAACTGAGTCAACATCCAACCTGAAGAAGGGGATATCTTACACATATGTATTTATGGTATTTCATCATGAACAACTTTTGAATCTCTTCCTAGACACTCAATAAGTCGTCTTTCAAAGAACTGAGGATATGCGTAAAGTCACAGGAGAAGAGGAAATCATCAAGATTAACGATACGTCAAAAATACAACATAGCTGCATTTGACTACCAATTTCATTTCATTTGACAGATCGCTACAGAGCAATTTTCTAGTTTCGAAAAGCTCCGGCAAGAGTTAAAATGTCTTCCCATAATTTAAAAATAATAAAAGAGTTCATGATTTGTGGGTGTTTAGAAAGTCAATCAATGGAATGAAAGAAGAGGATAATATAAGTATGCACGGAGACATTGATATGCGTTACGTCTAATAAGATGATTCCATGCTTATCGCATGTAAGCCTAGTCTAGCACAATAATATATTTTCTCGGGAGAATGCGGATTTTGAGAAATCAAAGAAAGACGCTAGCCCATGTTCACCCAGCCCGTGGTAGTAACGTTTTCTCTCGAATAATCGCTCGAGCGGGAGACATCTCGATATTCCACTTGGGGCATTACTTACAGCACATAACATTATGCATGGTGCTTATGTGGAATCGGAGATGATAGCGCGAAGAATGAGGTAACGGTCTGATTGATCTCTCCAAGGAAACATTAGAGGAAAACATAGCTAGTCAGCCCCATCCAAGGATAAATTAAACTAAGACTGAATGATGATGAATTTTTCATACTTTCAATTAACTATCCTTTTGCTGCTCGCACTATAATTAAATTTTTAAATGATATTTTTGTCGGGACCACACTGTTACTGTTATAACACCTAATAAAATACGAAACATGAAACATTTCACCCGAGACAAGAATAGCTTGATAAAAAAACTACGATCATACGGTCTGAGAGACAGATTTCAAGCATCTGCAACCCCTAGTTAGAATATGTGGCACCCGTTGTATCAATATCTCGAATGTTTATATTTTTAGAAGGATGGAAATGGAAGGAGGGGGTCAGACTACTCAATGTAATATTCGCAGCGGGAAGTATGAACAAACGAGACGAAAGCAGAGGAGGCCCAGCTCAAATCCTCTTCTGAGATCTATTGCACAGTGACTGCCATCGTAATATAAAATTCCTATAAAAAACTGGTACACATGCGGACAGACAAGCATTCAACATAAGCAGATATATACTGGGAACACGTTTACGGACAAGACCGCTATATTTTAGCCGACTTATAGTCGAAGAAAGACCGAAGATTATGGCAATTAACAATCGAAAGCGAAAAAAAAATAACGACCTTCGCAATTTTTGAATCTTAAAACCTCGAAAATAACTCAAATTGAGTTTCCATCCGAAAACGTAGTGAGCTTCGCGTCCGTGCTGACATTAGAAAGTGTCGAAAGTATGAATAGGGCCATAAAAAAAAAGAGATTTTAGATTCCAGTAATCTAACACCCCCTAATTTCAGAAATGTAGTAGATGAATGACTGCAAATAATCCAAAACCAAGTATGCCATACCAAAAACTCGCAGCCATATTCAGGTTCTGGATCCTGGTCTCGCCAATAACTCCTCCATGTAGCTTAACAAGATTTTCGAGAGTGAGACTAGCCAGTATTATATTAAACTGGCGGATAAAATATAATGAGTAAATGCAAAGATGAAAAAGACCTCAAGTAAGCTTTTAAATGGACACATTGAGCACATGAGGATCACAATGCACCATAGATGGGGCATCCTGCGGAAAAATCGACTTCAACTTAATGAGTTCACAGTGAAAAATCATGATTTTAAGGAATGTCAAATACCTAGATCCAAGTGGCGGCCACCTTCCTCGACCGGCCTCTTTCTATAAATTGCATAATTTATCGTTCAAAATAAGAACGACAGAGCTTGCCGAGTTAGGAGGTTCGACCTCGCCGGGACGAGCATTTTTTACCTTACACAAATACAACGTTATATAGTCAAAAAATAAAGCCAATAACAAACACAACTTAGAACACGTTATATTAATTTCCGCCAAAGTGAAAGGTTTACTCTTCATTTTGATTATATTGCCTCGACACTTGAATAGTGAAAAGGCTATCAAATAATTATTGTAATCAGTTTAAGATATCTCATTAGCTGTGTGTCGGGTCCGGCAATAATGTTTCACTAATGCCCGGCGTTTGTGTGGCATGTTACAAACATTTCATATTAATAATCATTTTTGTGTATATAAAACATTCGAAATACCTACTGCATCATACACGCCGGTAATGACCTCTGTTCGCAAAAGCTGACAATATTGATGTTAATCATCGATTAATAAAAAAATCTCCATGTCGCCATGAAACCAAATTAGCGCGGGGGCGGGCTATTCTTCGGTTTTAAATTTTCCTGAGAAACTATAGATTTCTCTGGCGCCGCGGTCCAGTTCTTTTTTTGAATTCAGCTGGTCAATGAGTAAATTGAAGTGTCTAATTAAACTATAAATTCTCCCATTTATACTTTAATTCTTATGGGCATGAAAAGTTGGTTACTTCCTCGTGTTTTATCATCGCGTTTTTCTCCTTTTTGATGATTTAACTACAAATTTATTATTTTTTTTTTTTTTTTCTGCCATACATATATCGCGAGATTAATTTTGTTGTTTTTTTGTATTTACGACGTTAAAACGATCCGGGAAGCAACGGTTCCAAAACAGTGGACGTTTCTGCTATTGAGTTGGGGCGCGATAATCCAACCAATACTAGGCGACGGTAAATAAAAGACGTAATATCCTACTAACAATAAACTAGTATCGAAATTTTGCTCCAGCAGATTCCTAAAAAACACATCTGCCACAATACTGAACTTATCTTTGGAATCCCGAGCTTTGGATTTTAGGCCGAACTGCAGGCTCACTTAATAACTTCCGACTATTTTTTTCGTTTTTTTCAGGAATCTGTAGTACATTATCTGCTTTCTGTAACCCTACTCATTTATTGAACACTCTTCAGATAAATGGCTAATGAACAGAAACGTCGAGAAAAAATATATCTTTTTATTGAAACTTACTTATAAAGGATTTTGACATGTTGAGTTGTAGAATTTTAACAATACCGGACATAAACCCGCAAAAATCGATATCAACTTAATTTTCGACGTCGTGTTTTTTTATTATTCTTATGGAATGAATTATATATACTATAATATAGCTTATCATTTTCCGTACATAGTCAACCTTTATGTTCGTTCATTAATCAAAATGATATAGTATTTTCGTGTTTCTGTTCTTCCTTGTTTTATCAATAATTTAACTTTACGAAACATCATCTCTCTTTTTTTTGATAAAATTAAACTTGAAAACCGTCTGATTTTTTTGATATAATTACTTTAGAAAATCATCTTATTAAATATCTTTTGACATA
>SCLH01001864.1:50256-76207 GCA_004367855.1 Oikopleura vanhoeffeni | reverse complement strand
GAAAAATTTATTTTTTAGACTGTTCTTTAATATTTAATTAAAAAAAATTATTTTTGAGACTGTTCTTTAATTTTTCAGAAAAATTTTTGTAGAATTTTTTTCTGTTTCAAAATGTTATTTTGTCAATAAATGTTTTTTTTGTGAATTTTTTTTTATTTATGTTTTTTGTGTAAAAATGTTTTTTTGTGTAAAAATGTTTTTATGTCTGAATATATCTTTCGACTAAAACCCATGCCAGAAAATTCACCACTTTAACGAGATCTATGCAGAGAACATATTGTCAGACGGTGAAACTTACACAAATCATTTTGTTTAGGCCAGTTTAGTAGCATATAAAATTTCAAGAAAACTGTTTTCGCGGACACGACCCCCTTAATAAAATACCCAGGTTGTAATCACGTTCAAAAACTGTGCTACTGGTGTGTGCCACTGGTTTCATAAACCTTCCTTTTAAAAATGAAATTTTGGATTAAAAACCTTAATTTGAGATTAATCTACCGAAATAAGTTCAGACATATTCACAGACAAAGATCCGCCAAAGCCTTAAAATATGTGAATGTATGGACCAGTCACGATGGTTTTGTAACCACACTCACCATCTCTGAGCGGATCCGTGGTTTCCTAAATCACGAAAAAAAGAGTTTACCTTGCAGGGGAAAGGAGTGTGATGCGTCCGATGCCAATTTATGTACACATTTTATCATTAGAAATCATAATTATGAGCAACCTGGTCACCACGATAACCCAGGAAGTGGTGTAAAAATTAAGTCTACCGTAATTCACGCATAATTTTATGTGAAAATGTTTAGAAAGCTTTTGCAAAAGCATTTTTTTAATGCATCACAAACTTAACTCGTTGGTGTATATAATAGACAATTTATTCAGTGATATACATACTAATTTAACAGGTGCAAAAATAATCAAAATTTAAAAAAAATTGATGCTGGAAAAAAAATGCAAAATCAGAAAATGAAATAGTGAAAACAATGAAAAAATTTAAATTTCACCTTCTTTTTGACTATACTGAGCGTGAATATTTCGAGAATACTTCCAAAAAAATGTTCTTCTAATTTGAATGTTTCTGAAATCGAGCTCAAGAGCGCCTCTGGTGAAAATTTAAAAATGTTCCTAGATCATTTTTTTCAAACCCTTACTTTTGGGTCGAAACACAGCGAATGAAAACTAATGTGGTCATCATTGAAAAAGTGAATATGTTGATGACCGTTAATTAATATTTACCAAAAGGTCGAACGAAATGAATAACGCATTTTTGAATTTTTTTTTGAAAATTTATTTACTCTTTATTATGCCATTTTCGGTTTCAAAAACAAACATTGACCAAAAATGCAATATAAATTATCTTTTCTCAAGATTAACTTCACTTTGAGTTGAGCTGCTGTGTTTTGAAACACAGAAATAAAATATATACAGCCTGAGTTTTTTTTAATTGGGCGATTTTTTTATCCAGTCGGCTAGACAGGGAGATTGAATTACCGTCAAAATTGGGCATTTTTTTTGGTTGAAATGTATCGCGACAATTTCCAACAGTTTATTTTTCCACTCATTTTTCTCAGTTATACATAAGTTAAAAAATTAATTATAAAATAATATTTTATTCAAATAACTAGAACGATTTTAAATGTTCCAGCAAAGATTGGGCGATTTTTTTTCTCCGGGCAAAATTGAGGCGATTTTTTTCCCAGGCAAATTGGCGATTTTTTCTCGCGGAGAAAAAAATCGCCCAATTTAGGCTTTGTTGTTCTTGGCAATTTTTTCTCTAGGCAAACACTGTCTAGCCGACTGGAGAAAAATCGCCCGCAATTAAAAAAACTCAGGCTGTATAGGGAAAGTATTACTTGGGCCAACGGATATCGAAACTGAATCCGAACTTTTCCCCTCATTTTAAAATTCAAAAATTTTGGTGTCATCTAAAAATTGCATGAAAAAATATCCCCTACCATTTTTTCTTAAACTGAGCACCATAACGATTTATTTTAGAAATCTAAAATATTATTTATAAATTTTCTTCAGAAAATTTTAATTTGCGTTTCGAAACACATTTGCGTAAGTGGGGGTGAAGATTGATGATTAAAAATTTCCTGGTTTTTTTTGCAAAAACAAAAAGTTCTCAAATTTGGCCTACATATATTTTACTGCTAAATATTTATAAAACATTTTAACTTGTACTAATTGAAAGGTCAAAAAGTCCGGATGGTTTTATTAGCCCTTTTGAACGGTAATTGTTATGACATTGACGTAACTGGAAAACGGAGGGAAAGATTACAAACTTTTCGCTTTCAGTTTGCCTATGATTGAGTATACAAGGAAATTATCTTACGAAAATGTTTCCACTAAAAAAACATGTTTTTGGTTGATAGCATTACTTCCCTCATAAACAATAAAACCTTTTATAACTTTTTAGATGAAATCTCCGACTGACGAAAAAGATGGAATTATCTAATAATAATAACTCAGTGTGCGATCATACCACGTTATTTTTGGAGTCATTTTTATTAACCTTTACGTGACAAAATTTTGTTAACCCCTAATTCACGAAAATTTTGTAAACAATTTATGGAAATAAAAAAATATTTTAGTGAAAAAGACACAGAGAAAAGAAAAAGCTAGAATTTAATAATTTTGTTTATTGAGCTCAAATGCGCCCTTAGTGGAGACTACTATATTTTACACGAACGATATTTTTTCAAATCATTTTTGCACAAATATTTCAAAAATTGAAATCAAAAAACAGGAGTTAACCTTTTGGTCCAGTGTTTTTCAACCAATTTTCTGCTATACAAATGCGTGGGCGCAAAAATTCTCCAAGCTTGAAGAAAAATCGTGTGCAATATTCTGCGAATTTCCGCTAACGGGCTTTACGTATCAAAATATAGAAATTTTATAAAGGTAGCACACAAATTTTTGATGGTAACAGATTTGAACCGTTCACTAAAAAAACCAATATCAGGAAGTGATTTTGGCATCAGATGTTTTTCGAAAAAGTCTTCAGATTAAAATTTCCGTGCTGTCACAATTTTGTGTGTCACATTTTTGCTCCCGATTCAAGTTGTCAGCTGCAGGAATGCATGCTAAGACTCACCAAAAACTAAGATCATGAGCAAAAATGCGACTTAGTGTATATTTGAGATTTTATATTTTTGTCCAATTTTACTTTTGTCACTTTCCTTAAACATTTCGCACTTTGTTGATTACTTGCACCTTCTAGAGAAAATGATAAACCTAGGACTCCGGGAATAATAAGTAATCCAGCTCCAGATCTATTAGCCAACCAAATTCCATATTTTTCACAATCTGCTTGTGCTTGTTTGTCTGCTGAACATGCATGAAGAATTTGTTTTAACGCCGATTTTGCCACGTTCTTAGGAATCAATTTTTTCTCCTGAAAGTTTTGATCGACAAAAGATTGATTTTTTCAAAATAACCAAAGATTCATGAAAATTCTAGATTTTTTTCCAAATTTTTTGAATTATCTGTCGGAAATTGTATTTTTAATTTTCTAATTGAATTTTTGTTTGAAAAGTTTGATAAGATGTTTTAAAAAATTTATAATATACAGCGTGAGTTTTCTCGTTAACTAAAAGAAACCCAGTAAACGAAAAAACTCAGGCCGTATGTTTTGAAAATTTTGAATTGGATTGCTGAGAAAATTTTAATCAATGTTACAAAGAAGTTTGAAATAAATTTTGGTAAAAATTCTGATTCATTTCTTATAAAAAATTAAAATTTGAGTTTCTGTTTGTAATGAAAATTAGAAAAATATTATTTTGAAAAATTTGAGTTGAATTATTATAAAAATTTGAAATTAGATTTATTCGGATATATTTTTTTATGAAAATTTTAAAATCTGATTTTTGGAAAATTATAATTTTTTTTACAAAATTTGTAAAAGAGATGTTATTGGACAATTATAATGATGATTTTTCAAATTTTTTTTAAATTCAAAAATCGATTTTTATTTGAAACATTCAAAGGAAACTTTTTTTAATTAGACTTTCGAATTGTTTTCATTCAATTTTTGAAAAAAATTCGAATTTTTTTTATCTATTTGACCCTTAATTCCAAAATATTTGTCGATCCGTTCCGTAAAAGGACATTTTCCAGCATTAGCAAAAACAGCAGCAACAATGGCTGCAGATTCTGGACTGATTGCGGTACTGCATAATTGAAAGTATAGATCAAGCGTATTTTCAAGGCTGAGAATCAAGATCAATAATTTGTGTCAAAAGACCATCCTTACACAAGTTCTTTCGATATTTGACCAAAAAAATGTCTTGAATATAAGTTATCTAAGATAAATTTTTTTTAACATTTCCTCAAGTATCAAAAACACAGTCACGTGATAAAAGCGTGGTATTAACTCAAGAGTTTTCGGTTCGAAATACTATTTCGAATACACGGAAATTGACATGTACTTTTATTGCTTATTGGGACCATCTCTGATATGACAAGCGTGTCTCAAGGCTACTTCTATAATTTGAAGTTCATGGAATTAAAAAAGGGGTCTTTTAGGCTTATCAGCCTCATGAAGTTGTTGGTCACTTCAATTTTGGCTTATTTAACCCTTGAGTTCTTCGCGTCATTTTAATTACCAGTGACTTAGGCCAAAATTACACAAGGAGGTAAATCCTGACTCAAATTTTCGATGACGCATAATTTCGACAAACAATCAACTCCGAGGGCACCGACGTTTTACGCGAAAGATTCGTTAACCTTTTCTATCATATTGAAAGGAAATCCAATCAAACACGCGAAATTCAACCAACTCTATTAGCGGTAACCCCCGAGTGCGGAGTACACGTATGAGGTGGTATCATTAACTCGTAGACTTTAGACATGAATCTGTACCAGACTCGATTTCGGCAACTAGTGACCATTCTATAGATCGAGCCATATAAGCAAGTTTCATTATCAACATAATTTCTCAATAGCTTAAAATAATATTCAGTCCAATTGGCAATAAAATTAAATAAAAAAATTCCGCATGAAACAAAAAGGCAATCTTTAATGGGGAGAGAAAAAAAAATTCGCGAACTGCTACCCCAGTGACGGGCGCAGTGCAATAATCATGACGAATTCAACGTTTTATTTATTTTGAAACTATGTGTTTATTAACTCATAAGGGTTTTCCTCTAGTTCAAATTTAACAATTTTATATGTTCTTCATCAATAATTCTCTCGTAAATTGACTCTGAAATTTTGTTTAATATCATTTGTGTTCTACAACCAGAGACGAAGTACCCTACGCGTACTCGCAAACCTTTTTTGCATTCTTAATTAATTAATTTTTCGGAAGTTTTGGCTTCTAGAGTGCTCTATTCTACCGAGGCCAATTTTTCACAATAATACAAACAGAAATCTTGAAATTAAAAAAACCAATCGGTAATTATTAACATTTTTCTCACCTTGCTCTCTCGCCTACGCATTCTTATGTTATCAGCATTTCGAAAGCTAGACTTCTGGAGATCTGGCTCTATTAAACTGGAGGCCATACTGTAATGCATTTAGAGTCTAGAAATTCGTATCGATTCTTTGAGGGGTCTTTCGCATGATTTGAGTACTTTTGAAAAAAATATATGGTACCAATGTACAGTAATTTGAAAAAGTACTCAAATACGTCAAAAATTCCAGGGTCAACTTCAAAACGTTTTTAAGACTTTTTTCATTAACAGGAAAGTCTGAATAAAAATCACGTGACGAAAATAATCCAAAAATAAAGTTTAAAAAATATGTCATAAATAAAGCCTTATTTCTTGAAAAATAAGATCACGTAACGGTGTTTGGAAACATATTGATTAGTTCAAAACTCTTAAATTAGGTGTGTATTAGTCCGCAAAACTTTTCGGCGTAATTGAGTACTATTTGGTACTTGGCCAAAACGCTTCATTTCTTAATTGAAGTCACGTGATCGTTTTCGGACTTGAGTTAATGTATAAAAAGTTAAAAAACTTCCTAAGGAACCCACTTCACTTCTTTCAAAAATTGATTTAAGCAATTTGTTGGAAAAAACAGTACTACTTTTAACCAACCTATCCCCTTAAATATACGGTCACGTTGATCATTTTGGGGGCTATAGTGTATTTGGAAAAAAGTCCTTAGAATTTTTTCTGATCACGATGAAAGGTTTAATGTTTGTGGATTAAAAAATTTGCAAAAATAGTTACTGTAATACGTAAAATTTTCAAAAAAAAAACGCAGCAACGTCCATTTAATCTTAAAGTTTATCGATAACTTATAACTGGTCTTTTCATTAATGTTTTAAGCGTCGTAAAATGCGATTTTAATGGTGAATGGTCATACTTGGCCGGAAATCGAGTCTACGAGTTAACCAATTGATTCTACTATAACGTTTTCTAGAACAGCTTCAATTGCGTCTTTTGTGGCAATAAAACTTTTTTAATCCATAATTTTCAAACATGTTTTTTTTTGACGTTCTTCTTATTTCTATGGAATTTTTTTGCAGTAAAAAATGATACATTTTTTATAAAAATACGCCATTTATCTGATAAATACCATTTAACCAGAATTTTCCATTTTGCGTTCGTTTACACAGAATTAAAACCTCAAAATAAAAAAATTGCAATAAATTGATCACATGACGTACAAAATGTTCATGATTTCATTTTCGTCTTTTCCGAGCCAACAAAAGTCTACACCCCTTTTTTTCTGATGAGCACGCTTATAATAAGCTTATAATATTATAATAATAATATAATTTATAGTCTCAAACTTGAAAAATTTTAATTAAATTAATTTTTGTTTAGTTCAGGGGCGCTAGTGGGCTTGATTTAAAAAATGGCGCAATTTAAATTTTTCTCCTTCAAAAATCGTCAAAATTTTTGAAATCTTCGTGGTCGTTTAAATTTATAGTTTATATTAATTGTTCAACAAGATCGCCTTTTCTAATATTTTTTTTTAAATATTCTTATTATTTTTAAGAGTTATCTGACTTCGTTGAACTCAGTATGTGTTGAATTAACTCATCAGACACGTTTTATTTCCAGACCCTGTAACCTCTTAGAAGTTAAGTCTTAACCTCTTTGTACTAATCACTAAAAATAAATAATCAGATCTTTCTTGTGAACATTGTTTTGATCAATAAATCGGATTAACTCAGTATTTCACACTAAAATGACATTTGGGGCAATTTTTTGCTTGAACGTGAGATGGTTATAGTAGGGGGTACCACTAAGGAGGTACCCGACGCCGGATTAACCAAAAAAAATTCTAATTGAGGAGCATGTAAACTCGATAAGATTGGATCGGCTCAAAAAAAACAATCCCATCCAATTCGATCTAATTCTGCCGATCCCTGCTCTCAACTTTCGAGTTGCTAACAAAAGTTGTTAACAAACATACATTCTCGGAAAAAAACTGACTCAAATAGCAGACTGATATGATATCATTGATATGCTTTATTCTGATTGGTTTTAATTACAACCAATCAGAATTCAGCTAAAATCTCAAATCGAATCTAAATAAAAAATATTTTAGAAAAAAATCTTCTATTCATATTAATGCCGATAAGACCGGTGAATTGCATATTTAACTTAACAAAAAGACCCACATCCTTCTACCGACGGAACATGTCAAAAACGTTTACTATCTCTATAGCGCGAGTTCGAATCCCATTAATGTTGTCTAAGTGATTGTCTTATTGATTGCTTGAGTGATTACACACCGATAAAATTTAGCGGTCCCAATTTCAAGCAGCCTTGCTTATAATCATACTCAAGACAATCACTAAGACAACATTAGTGAGATTCGAACACGCGCTATAGAGATAGTAAAAGTTTTTGAGATGGAGTTTCGTTGCGAAAAAGATATCCGTAATGTCCAAGTAAAATTAAAATCGATTTCACTCAAAAACGATTTGTTAGTTTTAATGCGAATTAGGCTGTCAGCTACGAGATCCGTTTTGATTTCTCTCGAAGATTTTGGTGGTGACAGCATATATCAAATGTATTTATTAAAATATAATTGTCGTATTTAGTTTCTGTCCTATGACCGTTATTGATAAGCTGTCCGCATACGTGCAAAAAATTAGAAAATGAGCATTTTTCGAATATTACAGCATGTTTTATTTGTGATATTTGAAAAAACCTTATTTTTTTATAAATTTCATTCCTGATTGGTTGGAATTTCAACTTACCACAATTAATTAAAATATATAAATATAAATTCGACTCTAAATCACCAATGGAGGACACTAGAGAGCCAAATTCGCTACAGACACTGGTGAACATGATAAAAATAACGCCAAGAAATTAAATTGAACATTTTTTTCTGTTATTTTGGTAAATTACTACGAAAAATCCCTATAAGCGTACGAAATGAAACCAGCTTTTTTTCTCGATTCTATAAAAAATTGAATAGGTAATACCTATTCAATTTTTTTACCTATCAGGTATTCCCTTTCCGTCCGCTAAGACTTGTGTCCCCTTGGCCAAACTCCCGAAGTATATCTCAAATTAAGCTTCAAGTTATTTCCCAGCAAATAATTGATATTATTTTACCATTGAAAAAAATTTTATTTTTTTGTGCCAGTATGGTAAGGTATAAATTATACATATTGGGACAGAAAAACCATTATACCGTATAACAGGCTTCCATAAGGGAAGGGAAGAAAGGGGGAAGGGGACGTTTCCCGGGTAGGGAAGGAAACGGAAATTGAGAAATTAAAAGGGAAGGGAAGGATTCTCGAGGGGAAGGAGGGGAAAGGGGGAGGGAAACTTCCCTTTTAGAAGCCTGCAGTATAAAATAAAAACCTAAAAAAATAATAATTTTGACATTTTCCCGACACCCTCCGACCGTTAACAGCTTACCGGGAAAATTTTTAAGATTTTCTGCGACATCAAAAAAAAATTACAATTTTTAATCCAATCACATTTTTTTCATGATTTTCATGTTTCGAGCTCGAAAGAGAATAATCTACCTCTTAAGTGTACGCGATAGAGAATTTGGTCAGAGATTTTTCGTCAGAAGATAATAAAGTAGATAGACTTTTCTCGGGTAAGAATTTGCATATTGTAAATTGGCCTAACATCTCACTTCGGCGAAAATGGGATCATTTATTTTTTGACTTTTTATCCTCGAAATATTTTCACGCACTTTTAAACAAGGGATAAACAATTATTATTATTAATTGGTATTTCCACAGTCAAAAAATCATGATTTTGGCATGTACGACATCAGAATCTCAAATCTGTTAGATTTTATAATCTAGAACAAACTATTGAAAAACTGGGTTTAAATTTTCAGAAAATACATGTACAGAATGTGTTTTAGATTTTGGGGTTTTTGCCGGGATTTATTCATCAAATCTCACACGTTCTGATTGGTTGGGCATTTGTCATGTGGTCCTACCGCAATCTCCCCGGGAAAAACCCAAAATCTAAAACACATTCTGTACTAAATTAAAAACATCGGACAAGTGAGACCAATTGGCAACACCCTTCGTGTGAGACCAATAGGCAACAGTGAGACCAATTGGCAATACTTTTTCGAAAAGCTCGTGTGTAGCCCATTGGTCTCACCTACTGATATATTGTAACAAAGAACTTGCTTTTTAGTCAGTTAACTTATCATGATATATCATAATCTAAGCCTGATTATACGATATTTTCAAAACAAACATTATGGTGCTTACTGAAAACTTGATTTGCGAGACTAAAAATCAGTTTTATCAATTTAATCGTTGTCATTGATCGGCAAATTGAATATTTTTGCTGGTTAAAGGACAACTAGCCCACGGTTTCCCCTGGCGCAATTTCATCCCAGATATGACTCATGGCGGTTAAACTCGTAATATTAAATAAATCATATCAAAGATTTGAAGCCGCTAGTTTCGCTTTCGTGTTAAATCCGCGGTTGACCAATAAGACCCTTATTATAAGAGCACGGGATATCACGGCGATGACCGATACTGTATTGGCAATACAGTATTCGCAATACTCCTGGTTCATACTCGAAAAACTATTTTTTTGACAATCTTTCAGAAGAAAAATACTTTTTTCTACAAAATTTGCCAATAATATTTTGTCGTCACAGAATGTAAAATCTTTTATGCCTTATTCAGTGCATAAAATTTATCGATAGTACCGCGGTATTTCAATCTTTATGCCTTCTTTTTCTCAAGAAGAAATATCCGAAAAATAAATTTTTCGAAAATATATTTAATGTGTATAAATTATACATGCATTATGCACGTCTTCGTTAACATATGGCTAGGGCCAGTACCGGGAGATTTATTCTCTCAAAAATTCTGCACAAGTGACTTATCACCATTCGTCAATAAACTAATTAGTTTAAAAGTCGATTTTCGGCCCGGTTCTGACCCTACATATGGGCCATATCATATGGCCCATCTCATATTTTTTCTATTAATATTCCTAACAATATCAAAAAAGAGAAGACCACTCTGGGATTCGATCCCTAGTGCTGAGTTTGAAAACGTTTTCATCATGGACTTCCGTTCGATAAAGGATATATGGGTGAAGAGCAAAAAAAGGTCTTCGATTTTTTTTTAACAAATCTTATTATTTACATTTCAAATTTTTTTCTTTCTATTGATAATTAGAGTCAAAAAGTTTTATAATTTTTTTGAGAAGTAAACCAATGATAATGGAAAATTAAACTCTATTTGCAGGCTCATTATGTGTTTGTGATTTCAAATATATAAATATTTGCTTATAATCAACTAAAGGTGGCTTTCACGGGTTTAAATTGTTAAAAACTAAAATTCAAAAAATTTTACAGTTTTCAATGAGGCATTTCCAGATTATAAAATTTTTCGTGCCATTCTTTGGTGGATCCGGGCATCATTTCAACTAATCGGTCGATAAAATTGATCGTTTTTTTTTAAAGTTTGAGTTTCCGATTGATCTGAGTAAATCTATTTCTTAATTTCAAAATTCAACTATAAAAAGTCAATTCTGGTCTTTTTTGCGACTCCCACCCATGAATTTGGTCACCAGGAGGCGAAAATTTTGACTCGGCCTTATTTTGAAAGAAAAAATTAAAATTATAGTTGGTCAAAAAATTGGTTTACTTTATACTTCGGACGATTTCGCAATTTCGGACCACTGGGGCATGGTTTTATTTCAGAGCAACCCGCAATCGGAGTGAATGTTCTCGAAAACAGTACATACGATTCGAAAATTATAACTGTATCCCAGAGTCAATGAGTTGATACCCATGCTACACTTTTTTTCTTACTGATCGACTGACCAGTTAACCGGTTTTCAGCTAAAGAAGCGGAATCTTGAGAAAATACACCTAAAAAGCTGGTATCAATCGGTGCGAATGATCTCGAAAACTGTACATTAAATTCAATACATTTCTATTGTAGCCCATAGTCAAAGAGTCGGTACTCGCAATGAACTTTGTTTCCCACCGATACGATGACTAGTTAACCCATAATCATCAAAAATACCGATTGCTAATTTCTTTTGGCTTGCTCTGAAAAAAAATCACGCCTGGGGAATAAATTTTTATTCATCGAATTCAAGAAAATGACCTTCTAGTGCACTAAGAAGTCGGCTCCTACAATCGTGGAAGCCGCTTTAAGTGAAGCATAGATTTAAGTTATTTAATACAAAAAATAAAAGAAAGTTCACCGCTCAAAATGACTTCCCCGATTAGTATTGTACCTTGTGAAAATTAAGAAAAATGTGATTTTAAATAAAAAATTTTCGTTTGTTAAAGATTAATCGTTTCTAAAAAAAAGTTCAAAAATAAATAATTTTTCCACCTAACTTGAACATCGAAATTATAATAAATATCATGAGAATAAAATTATAAACACCCTTCGACATGTATGTTAACACGAGTTAAATCCATCATGCGGGATAATTTATGGTTCATTATTTTTTGTAATTTTTGTAAATGATTTTGTTTAGGATTTTTTCGTGGATTGCATTAATCATGAGATTAAATATATTTTTCTTAAAATACCTCTAAAGAAAAATATTCTATGTCAAAGAGCTAAAGAATGCATAGATTTCTGACCAACTTTTTCCCTTCAACCGTGTGAGCACAGAAAAAAAAAGTTCCGCCAAGGCACGTCACCTTAAGTAGGGTGCTTGTCAGCGTATACAGAAAGCCCAGGTAGTTAGAGTTTCATTTTTTTTTGCATAAAGGAGTTCAAACGATATATTTTGCATCCGAATTTGATATTCTGAATTTTGTGATTTTAGTTTTCAGAAAATTTACTGATAGAAGCAAGGTACAGCATATCAAGGTGATACGAATGCTCACAGTGGTTGTTACAAATTATTTGGTATTGGAATGGAGCACAAAGGACTTGACCCTTCATCGTTTTTTCTGATTTGATTTTATACTAAATCATCAAAAATGTATTTTTAAATAGGTTAAATTTTGATGAAAAATCACAATTTTTTTCATAAAAAATGAATTATTTTCCCTATAAACAGCCAGCATAATACAACTTTTGATATTATTTTCTGGTGCATGATACTTATCCATGATCGTGGGACCATATTTATTTGCTTGAATTAATTTTTTAATAATTAAAATATTTCGTGAAATACTTAAAATTGAATAAATTTGAATATCACTGTGAAAAAATATCTGTTCCTGTATACATTAATCTTTGTTTTGATGTGTCAACATGAGACAAAACATCTTTCCTAAAAATGGCTATTTTTCAAATTCTTAACGTTACGCAATAAGGTCGCATTTTAATTTTTTTAGAGGTAAAAGATTGAAAAAAATCTCAAAAATCAACCTCCGTAAAATTTGAACAAGATTTCAATAAAAAAAAAATAAGTCATTTTTTGAAATCTTGCAATTCTTATATAATGTATTCCGAAGGAGACAATTCTACGATGGTTTTCTTGCATATTTTTAGATTGATTTAAAGTATGCAGTCACTATATATTACGTGTTGTGCTCTACCGGGGTTAAGAATGCTTTGCTTCGCGTTAGGGGGTAGTTCAAGCAAACTTGAATTTTATAGCGTCTATAACAAGATAACAATTAATCATTATCAAGCAGCTTACGATAAAGCGCATACTTTTGCCGCAAAATCCTTTCCCATGATAATTAATGAGAACTCATTTTCATAAATTTAACAGCTTTACGGGGTAGCGTCGAAAAATGTACTTTTGTCTCCACTTTACCAGAATAACTAAACTGACTCTCGAAACTTTTTGAGAATCGCCATTTTGGTAGAATTATTCCTTAATAATCAATACTTATAATTCATCAGAATAATTTTTGGTTCCGACCCTGGTGAGCACCCTGCGGCGAGTTCCTAGAGCTCCTAACAAATTTTTCTAATCTCTATCTCTCTCCTAGTCAGCTTGCATTACGATTTCACAGTTAACTTGCTATGAACCACGGAAAATCACTTATGGTTGTAATATGATGGTAGAATTTTTTAATTGTCCAACTAGTTTTTTCTAAAACTGCGAAAAACCGCCTAATTTCAAGATTTTCGCTATTCAAAATTTATCTTCTCCTAGGTTACATTTCAGAATGTAGAATAAATTTGGGATAAGATGGAGAAATATGTTTTTGTTATGATGTTGGTGCAGAATTTTAAAATATTCTGTGGAATTCTAGAAAATCGCATTTTAGTGAACCGGTAGTGAAAATTCGAAAATAAAAGACGTCGGATTTAGTCGAAAGTACCACCTAATTAAAGCTTGAGTTTCACTGATCAAAAAATCCGCTTACAGCTTTTCGATATTTTGCGTTTTTCTGGTCGAAAAGTGGGTTTCAATGTTTTCCAAAAAAAATACTCAGAAAGATTCTGAAAAATGAAAATTTCGAACTTTTTTTTTGGATTTTTTTTCAATAAGTTTATGCTTTCTGAGTGTTCCCCAGCAATTTCTTGCTATTTTACACCCCAAAGTACCCTAGAAAGATTGCGACCGCTACCCTTTAAACCGCGGTTGATCACAAGCAATATTTTTATTTCAAGTTACTTTCGAAAAACCATGGATTTTATCGATTTTTTTAAATTTTCATGAACTTTCTTTAACCAGTGTAGTCAAACAATGCCATTGGTCATTATGCGCCTGTTCTGACAGCAAAACACACACGATTTTTATAAAGTTTTTGAGATTTAAACAAAAGTTCTCAACTTTAAAAATTTTTATTGATACAGAACGCCAAAAAATCAGCCCAATTATAATGGCGGATTATAATTTTTTCGGACGAAATCGATGCCTTCAAATATTGTGTCAAATTGCATGTTTTCTTATTCATTATTTGGTTCATTTTAAGTTTTATTTCTCAGAGCCGATCCCTGTTTATGGTTATCTATGCATAGCAAGGGTGCGGGCATTTTTTTTTGCTTTAATTTATTCTCTCTCATGAAATCTACCGTCAAGATCTAAGTTAAATTATAAAATGTTTGCCTTTCCTAGATATGTGTTCACCAAAATCGGACTTAAAATGGTGTATTTAAATGAGCAAAACATGAGTGATTTAACATAACACCAAACCAATCCTTGAGATTCAGTTTATAATAATATTTCTAATGATTTTATCTAAAACTATAGGTACGTGAATTCCCGGAGGTCGTTTAATTTCTTCATTTCGTAATTTTTTTTTGTAATGGTTAAAATAAGAATTTGAAAATTTGGCCAAAATTTATAATTGCGCTGATAAAAAGACAACCACTGTACTTTGATCATTTAATTTCAATTTTTCCAAAAAGAAATATCGGTACTGTCGTGAAAAAACTTGTTTCGAAAATATAGTAGGCATTTATCAAAATACAATGAATTACTGAAAAATTAGGTATTTTCGATCAAGTGTTTTTTTGAACATTTTTTTTATATTATTTCGACCATTCTACTAGAAGTTTGTTTGACGATTCTAGCGCTGATTTTGTAAGATAAAACGGACCATAAGGCTATGCGCATGTTCTCTGCAATCCATAAAAACTATGAATGTATCATCTATCTTCAAAACTCAGGAAGGAGTAGGCTTTTGAAGTTTAAATATCAACACTTTTGAAAACTGGTTTCTGATTGGTCGGCCAAACAAAAGACTTCAATTTAATTGCGTTCGAAAGAAAAAGCTTATTAAAAAGTTCTCCTAATATTAGCGTTATATGCGCCAATCGGCACATCAGGCTAGAAAAATGGAAGTGAAGAAACGGGGAAGGGAACGTTCCCCTTTTCCCTTCCTGGGGAAGGGAAGGAAAGGGAACGAAAAGTGTGGGTTCGGGGAAGAAGGAGAATTAGTTTTTCAAATAAAGTTCGAATATTAACCTCTCACAGATAAGAGAAAGTTATTTATATAGCTACGACTCCGAGTAGCCTACGAGTTAAATAAGACAAAATTTGTAAAAGTCCCACCGAAAAAATTATGAAGATGTTTAAAGAGATTTATGATTATCCGATCTTTCAAGATGAATTTCCTAAAAAAATAATGATGAAGATTCTGTTTCCTACGAATGGGATGTGCGCGACAGGAGACAGTTAATGAGTCCATATTATTCTAAGTTATTATCGTAAATACCACGATGTACTTGAAACTAATTGACTGATCTATCAAGCTTATCTTTTGGGGGAACATGTTAAAGTCTTTAGGCAAACACTTTTTGTTACAAACTTTTTTTGAACTTTTCTGAAAATTTAACATTTATTCTACAGTATGCCTAAAAAAAGTTTGAAAATTAATAATGATTCGGATATCACTTCCGGTTCACTAAAGAGCAAAATTCTAGATTTTTTAATTCAAATCGTTTTCCAGTGAATTGCTTTGATTTTAATAACTTTTGTAGTCAGAAATGATAATAAATTAAAAATCAGAGAGGAAATAGGATTTCTCACATGAAAATTATCAAACTTTTTTGTTATCAGGCATTCTAGAAAATTTGAGACTAATTTTTCAAATGTTTTTCTAGCGATTTCAAACTTAACAATGTTTTTTTAGCTATAGGAATAATAAAAAAATGTATGTTAAACATGGAATAAGACAGGGTTTTAAAATTTTGAGCCGGTTTTTGTGAAAATCTACATGATCGTTCCAGAGCACTTTAGCTCCTGGATTTCCTGGATTCTTATTGGTTTGAATTTAAACCAATCAGAATTCAGCTTTCTTAATTTTAAAAAATAAAGTTAATTTTTGTCATCAGCGTAACATTTTACGTAAAATGCAATTTTAGAAAATGTTCGATCTTGAAATTTTGCTCGCCTGCGAGCACCCCAAGCTCCTTACGGGAAAACATCGAAATACTGAGACCGTCACCCCCTCAAAATGGTATTACTGGTGAATATTTAATATTGTGTATATTTCGAAATAAACGTGTGGTCTATTGTATATAAAATAAATTCAAATAAGTTAATTAAATACGTTTAAATCCGACATAGATTATCTTTGTTTTAGTTCAACTCTAAGCTCATTTTGAGAGCTTGATTTGAGGTTAATTTTTTTGATCTCTAGACTGGAGTGTTTTGGATATCGTTCGTAGAAAGCGAGATAATGAGCCAGGCCAATTTCACCATGCGAATATAACCGCTTTAAATTATAGCTTTCAAGGGTTAAAAATTGATATAGTTTTGATAACTTAAGGAGGTTGTTGGTGTTGAATTAATTTTGACTAAACTAGTGATTAAAGTTTTAGCATTCAGAATCTGAAATTCAGTTGCTGTGAAAATTGATTTAACACCGAGATCAATATGGATTTCCACCCCATATAAAGAAAGAAAGCGCTGAATGCGCGGAGTTGATTGGCTGAGCAAAACTCTTTTCCGTTTAAGATATAAGTTTCAGCCCATCAGCGAACTGCATCATTCCCGCCTCATTCTAATTGGGCTTCCCGATCACATTCGGAGTGGAGATTCATATGAGCAGTCTTTATATTTTGAAAAAAAATGAAACACTTAAATTATTTATTTTGAAAGTATCTGAGAATATCATGCTGGACCTAATTCAAGCATGTTCAAAAGATGGTGAATCATAGGGTTTGCAAAGCTTTTTCACCTACGTTTCGCGTAGGTTGAAGCAAAAAATTATAGGTCAATGGGGTAAGATCTTTCAAGATTTTATTTTTCATCATTTTATTAAAATATCATGATAAATTTTAATTTTTATTAGCGCCAACAACCCTTTTAATTTCATGTGAAAAATGTAACCCTTCCTGAGATTGTCACAGCAAATTGAGCAATCTACAGAAACTTTTCTATAATATTCGTGAATTTTTTCTACTTTGAGGATGATACATTATTCAACGACTCACATTTTGAGTTTTTTTTTCACATTAGCACTCGTATGCAAATTTCCTGCTTTTTTTAATAAAATTAAGCTCAACTTTGAAATGCATTTGTTTTCTAGAACTGATGAGATGGGCAAAAATGTGGCTTGAAGCAGAAAATGTTCCGGCTTTAAAATTCAAGTTGAATCAGAATCAAACCCGATAATCGCTCAAGATACGGTACCTTGAATACCAAAACGTGAAGCTTTTCTCATATTTGAAAATGCACACAAAATTGATTTTAAGATTCATCCTCTTTTCGTCACAAAATTTGACAACGTGGTTAATTTGATAAGAGAGCCGACCAGATCGGACAAAATTTGGTCGTATCGGATCCGAATTTCGTATAAAAAATACTTGATCGTGTCAAGGGAGGATTCTGAAAATATATCGATTACGATGACGGAGTTTATATTCAATTTTTTTTATTCTTGTGAAGAACTATTTCGGGACATGATATTAAGTATTTTCTGATAATACTTATGTTAATCATAGCCTACACTGCTTCATTTATATGTCATTGACCCGATTGTGTGCGTAGCTGGTAAATTATAAAGTGTTATTTGGTTTAATTCAATATTATCAACATTGATGTTATCATCACGCGTTTCGTGTCCCGATATGGTTTTTCACCAGAATAAAACCAAAAAAAGATTGAATATAAACCCGGGCATCGTTATTAATATGGTCGGATCGGTAATGACAACGATATGATGTTGTAATGGCTAAAAAGTATTTAGCTGGTCATTTTCGGGCCATATTGAGTTTTCATTCATTTTATACAGTATGTTTCTTTTTTTAGGGCGAACAGAATATCAAGTGTCCGGAGAATCGTCTATATTTGGAGAAAATTCTCTCAAAATGTTCACTTTTTATTCCCTCGAAAAAAACACATACTGTATAATATGAGTTGAATTGAAGTTTTCAAATGAAATCGAAGATAATGTCTGTATGTTGATCTCAATTTGTTTTCTATATCATGAATGATGGTGTTGGCGGGTGAACCAAGAAAAAATATAGGATAGTCTGGGAATCGAACCCAGGTAAAAGAGTCATGATGAGATACGTTACCACTTCGCTAACTATCTTTACTGAACTAGCTAAAATATGTCGATTATATCGACGAAACTTTTCGCTTCAACAATGGCGTAGGTTCGTGATATCTTGGAAAACAGTAAATTACAACCCACGCAATAATTCATAAGACCAATTTTAAATTTTGAAGAAAATAACCCGAAAGAAAAAAAAATGAGATCAACGTAACATCTCCAATATAAAACTTGATTGGTACGCAAATTTAAAATTTTAAGTTTTTTTGTGTCGATTAAAAATTTTCACTATTAAAAATCTTCGTGACTCTATAAAATGTGGAATTATTTCAAATGTGTATTTCTTTGAAAATTTTGCACCATGAAAAAAATTTGCCTGATGCTAAAAAATGTACGATCCCTTCTCTAAACGGTCTTTTTGTTCTAAATCTGATAATAAAAGTGAGGAAAGTAAAAGGCCACCAGATCTACACAATGGATTCCAAGCTCGTCCATCAGGATGTAATGAAAACTCATCCCGATCCCTAGGAATCGGTTTCGATGCAAAATACGTATTCAATTTATCTTCGCCAATCGTCTCACAGGCGAGGCAATAGTTAAGGAGGTAACACAATTCGTTCATTGGAAAAAAGTTCTCGGCCGGATTTTGATCACCAACCACAACTCGTTTACCATCGACTGTACATACTGATAAGGACCAGGTTGTAACACCTTCGAAACGCAGCAGGAGAGCCCTTGAATGAAAAATTATCTTTTTGAACTATAAATTGATGGAAATTTGGTATTTCACTGGCTAATGTACGGTAAGAACGGCAAAAATTTTTTTTTGATTATGTTCAAATTGTAGCCCTTGAAAAATATCAAGATCAGTACAAAACACATTTTAAAAATTGTCAGATGAATTCGGGTACAGAAAACACGAGCGTGCTTAGTGTATCCAAATTGGTCAAAATTAAAATATTGAATTCATAAGAATTTGGGTACAGAAAACACGAGCGTGCTTATTGAACCCAAATGAGTACACTAGACACCGACTTTTGTGTTTGGATTATTTATTAATCAGGCATGTTGCAGAACCAGGACCTACAACCTCCTTCATTTTCGTCACTTAGAAATCACTCTAGAAATTACTGTAGAGTATAAGATTTACAGTACAAAAATTTCGAAATATATTGACGACCCCTGACCATGAGATAATTGATACCTTGTAATTGGTGCAATTAACGTGTTGACTTAAATTTTTGGTTTGATGAAAGATCAAGTTTAGAACTATCAATCTTGAAAATATACATGACTCGGACCACTAATTTACAAACCTCTCAAAACACGATTTTTAAAAAATGGTTTCCCTTAACCCTTGGACGCTCAAAAATTGAGAAACTTTGCACGCGATTGGTCCACTTATCATGAATTCTGTCTTATATCCCTTATTCACATTCTTGTGAATATCCCGGCCCTGATTAGAAAACGTAGTGCGTTTTTAAGTAGAAGGGCCGGGATATTCACAAAAGTGTGAATCGCGGATATAAAAAAAAAGGTTTTCAAAAAATATTCCTTCAAAAAATTTTCGCAAAATCATTAAATCAAAAATGTCAAAAAACATTTTTTATAAATTTCATTTATTGTCTACTTTCAAAGTACGTTAACATGAAATAAGATTTGTAGTTACACTAGATTTTGCCAAAATATTATCAAAAAATTTTAAATTTCAGCATGTAAAGGCAAAAAATTTTAACGTACTTTTTTGATAATTTTCAGTGCGTGTTTTGGAAAAAATGTTTTCAAACACGTTTTTAACAAAACATTTTTTAAAATGTTCTCGAACAAAACATTTTCGGACAAAACAATTTCAGCTTAGCATAGGCTGTTATCGGTTTTTAAGCATTGGAAATGTATGAACAAATAAAAAGTACATTTTGTTTCCAATTTTCCAAAGCTCAAGAAAAAATGTTCAAAACTTTCGAAAAAATGACGGCTTCTGATCGGCTGAAAATCGACCTACTCTGAATAGAAAAATAAGGTTATCAGCGTATTCTCCCAAAGTTACGCGTTTCAACGCAAATTTTTTTTTCTATGGGGTTCTATTATTTGAATTATCACCACTTTGAATTTGGTAAAATGTCATTTAAATGCTAAATAAAATAATCGCTATCCTTTAATTAACCAAAATATAACTTCTGCATTAACAAATAGTTTTAAAAAAATATTTTTCATAAGTTATGAATCATAACAAAACGTGAACTAAAAAAAGTAATATGATAAATGTTTTTCAACAATTATATTTCTTAAATTTTTTTTACGAAGGTTTTTTTTAATATTCATGAATTTTTGGATAAAAATTTTTATTTGTTAACTTGTAAATACAAAAAAGGCCTTAATATCGATGTCCACTATTTGACATGAAAAAATCAAATGAACGTTAATGAACCAACATGGGCTCTTTGTTAGTTTGCGTAACTGTATAATCTGTGTATAATCTTTTTGCTCATTATCCCAGGGGCTGAAATTTCAAAATTTCTGATAATCCGGAATAATTACTTCCATTGAAAAACCACTTAATAAATCTTATTTTTTCTTGAGCAAAAAATTTAATTTTTCAGAAAAACTTGACACAAACAGAAAATAATTTTTTCTTTAGTATGCCATAAAATTTAAACTGTAATGTCCGTTAAAAATGATCGTTGATCAAATCTGTCACGATTTTGTTAAAATGCTGTGATTGTGTTTTAAGCTATTGAGAAGAAAATCAAAAATCGACTGAAATTTCGTGCTAACAAAAAAGTACCCGATCCTCAAATTAAAAAAAAATTAACTGGACATGGTAAAAATTTCAAATACTTTTTAAAATCTGTTCTTTTAAATGAAGTAGATTTTCCAAACTCCGTACAAAATTTAATTAAATTCTTGAAATCAGACTTGTCAAGAAAAAACATGCTAAAATTAGAATTTTGTGGAAAATGCTTAAAGTTGGTCAAATTTAAAAATAACTTTACTGTCCTGCCACCCTCAAGCTTTTCAAATTCTAGATAAAAAATGATCGTGGCAGATTTAAAGGTTCTTTAGCGAAAAAATTCTTTATCAAAATTTGATGACCTTGATTTCGAAATTGGTGTAATATTGTATTGTATGCGACGAATTATTTCTCGTGAATAATTTGCGTAGAGAGTTTTGTATTTTCATAATAAAACTCTCCGTTATCAAATGAACCTAATAAAACTCACGGATGTTCTAAAAACTCAAAATCTTTCAAAAAATAGAACGTTTTGGCCTCTTTCGATCGAATGTCAGCGTTTTTATTTTGTTTGAGTATAGATACTAGTATATAATCATGTTTTGAAAGTTAATCAGTTTCTATAAGCAGAAGATAAAATTGAATGTATTAAAGTGTGGAAGAGACTGCGACTGATCCACGCAATTCATTATTTAGATATCTTGCCGCTCTAACTAAACTGAGATTTGACCCGTTATCAAAAAAGCTATCTCCTCCTGATTCTTATCATTAAATTAGTCTTATATATAAAGCCAAAACGTTATATTTAAAGAATAGCCCAAAACAATTATATTGTATAAGAAAGCTGAATTAAAATACTCGAAATTTTTGAGGGGACAAAAATTATATTGCACGACTTATACATAGGTGCCTCGATTTATCCGAAAGCGGGCTCGAAAAAAGCCATGGAAACACTCATCAGAAAATTAACTTTATATCAAAAAAATACTTCGATAAAAAACCTGCAAATAACAAAATAACAATTTGATGATTTGATTGGTAGTACACTTCATAATTACCTGTTAACAATTCAGAGCGACCTGTACCTTCTCAAGATTAAAAGCGATCAAGTTCAAATTATACAGAAATTGAATCGAAAAATAGACGCAGATTTGAAAATTAACCGTATCAAAAATACATAACTATCTTTCAATCTGAATTTGTGAAACAATACTCATATTAAGGATGGGGGTGACGATAATTGGGCTATTTTTTACACATTTTCACGTGAAGTTACTGAGAAACGTGGCTTCAAAAATTATAATTTTTTTCTTCAAATAAGAACAACAACTCTTCAAAAAGATGCCAGTTCTATTCAGAGCATCTAATACGTCAACCTACGCTCAGAGAATTTTTTTTGTAGGCGTCACTGAAAGCACTAAAAAGCTCACTTCTCATTCATTCATTATCATTTTTTCTTGTTATTTGCAATTCAATTTTCAAGTATGGATGTGCACCTTAAAATGAAGCCCCTTTTTCAAAATTTTGCTCCTAAAAATATATATAAAATTTTAAATTTGATCATCAAATTCACCACAAAGCCTGACTTATCGTTAAAATCTAGCCCATTTTCCGATTTTCATCTCCAAAGTTTCAAAAAAGACTTTTAATTCCTAGTTTTTGTTAAAATTCAGAAATTTTTTGAAAATAAAAGGTCGGAGATTACCGTTTTTTGGCAGTACTTCGACTTGAGTGTCTTCATTTGCAATATATAAACGGTATAAAAAAAAATTAAGATCGAACTTTTTGTTTTGAAACTTAAATTTCCAAAATAATAGATTAGGATTTTGAACATAAAATATTATTTATCTCGAAGCGAATTTTTTTGAAAAAAAATACAAAATTCGGAAAAATCCTGGGAACTAAAACAAACAACGAGAAATTCACTACAAAATACGACAATTAAAAGTATTTTAATAACTCTCAATTATCGTCAACCACACCCTTAAGCTGGCGTTATCTAGACAATTCAAGATTTTGAGATTACTTAAATCGTTTAATTATTAGTTTTTGTTAAGAAAATTGGAAACAATGGTTTAATTCGGACTATTTTTTCTCAATCAAGTTTTTCTGAATACTTGTGGTTAGTTTCAGCTATCTAAGGACTCAATCGGATGAGTCGTTTTCAAAAGCCGAATTATATAAAAAATGGGCTTAAAAAGTGGCAAAAAATGACCAAGAGCCCCCGTAATTGATATATGATTTAAAAATCTTAAAAGAGATTAAGTCAACCTGAAAATGTGTTTGAGTGTGAAGGTACTGACTTTTATATTTCAAGCTTGAATCGACGACCACTCCCACGAATCCATTTTTCATTCTCAGAAAAATTTCAACTTTTATGCAAAAGTCATATTCTGGAATTCAGCAACAATTTCAAGGAACGTTTTATATTTTTGAAAACTGTGTTTCAAAACACTGATGCGCAGTTTATTAATAGAACGACGGGACACCGAAAATGAATTTACACAACACTTTCAGCCAGAAAAAACTCTCGGCCAACTAAAAACCCCCTTTTTAAACTTGGAATATGTACATTTTTTATATATCAAAATCCGTAATTGAACTATGAGTCGAAACTCAAATTTTCAGTAAAAAATGTGGTTAATTATTAATCGATACAAAATATGTACTTTGTATATATTGCAATATCGATCAAAAAACATAGCCGCAAAACACGCAAATAATTACAAAAACATTGTCAGCTGCTAAAATACTGCGTTTGATTGAAAACTCTTTTTTTCGATAATTTCAGAACTTTATTGAAAAAGATTTTGCAGAAAAATATTTTGAACATTAAATTTAAATTACAAGGGTTAACAAGACTAGTCCAGATTGTACTGACTTTGCTACATTCCGAATTTTTTTATAATTAACCGTATTGTAGGTTTTGTAACTTACATAGGTTTTTTTGTTGAAAAAATGTTTCTGGACTATTACCGGTACTATTACTGGACTATTACTGGTACTTAAACCAACAAGACCTTCGTCCGTGGTTGTCCATAATAATAATGGGAGGATTTTATTTTCTGTTGGTGACACAAATTTCGAAAGTAATTTTGTTGATTCCGAGGTCATATCGATCATGATGCCCGAGTGACTTAAATCTCTTATTCCCTATTCTTTTAAAATGCAAATGAGAGATTTAAGTTACTCGGGCATCATGATGGATATATAGCCTGTTATCGGTTTTTCAGCATTAGAAATCTGTGATAGTTATGAAAAAATTAAAAATGACATTTTGTTAAAAATTTTTCAAAAATAAAGAGAAAATGTTCGAAAAGTTCCGAAAAAATGATTCTGATTGGCAAAAATCGACTTACTCCAAATAGAAAAATAATGTTATCAGCGTATTCTCCCGAAGTTTTTCTTTCCAACGCAAATTTTTGTCTCTTTGATGATCAAAGTTTGATCAACTATTTTTCAATTATCATGACTTTAAAGTTGGGTAAACGCCATTTTTTACGAAAATAACTGTTTTTCTGAACAAAATGCCAAGAAATCGTCATTCGGAGCTGTGTAAACTACATTTAAATAAAAGCTTTCGCAGAGGCACACTTACTTCAGAAAAAAATATTTAAAAAAAATCCGCTTAGATATATTTTTGACTTTCAAAAGTTAAAATTCCGAAAAAATTTTGCGAAATTTTTGCTGAAATTTTTTTTATTTAAAATCGTATTTTTGGTCAAAAATATTAAGATTTCGAATTTGGTGTGACAAAATAAAATGATCACCACCAAAATAAAACTTTTTATTGACCAACCGGGGTGGTCGAAAAAGACCGATTACAGCCATGTCATATAACATAATAAAATAAATATTGTTTGAATATTCGAAATTGCGATAAAATTACCTTCAGTATGCAATGCAACATGACCTCATACAGTATGAGTCATACTGTATTCAAACGCTTGAAACGTATGAGTCATACAAGTGATTTTTCTTAATTGGTTTTTTGGTGTCATGTTGCAAAATTATAACTGAACCATCCAGTGAACTAAGAAACCGATAATTGAAGATTTGACCGATTTTTCGCGCATTATTTCGATATAATATGGTCTTTGGGCATCAAAAATGCATCAAATTGATTAAGGTAGTTAGACTATGTACCACCAATCAAATTATGAAAGACATTTTTGATTTTTTTTCAAAATTAAGGTTAAAATAACGATTGTTGAAATTTCGTCAAAAAAATCCAAAATATGTCGAGGTTGAGGTGGAACTTACATAATAGCTCCTACAAAACGCATGAGTTTGGCATTAAAATTTTGGCTTATTTTTGAAAAAAACTTTCGTTTTTGAAAAGATTGCTTCCAAAAGGTATCTTCTCAGGTAGGGGTGACTCATCGTACGCAGGTGGGGGTTAAATTCAGTTTGTCCGAGAAACTCATGTCCACTATTGTTCATACGCGTTAATCAACGAAAATCATAAATTTCAACGAATCTCGTTGTCGAAAACATAGAAAGCAAGTTAAAATAGGTGAAAAAATCTAAACTTTTCAAATTCCAGCTCATCCATTTTACAGAAGTTTTAGCACTGTGGTATTTCAAAATCAAATTTTTAAGGGTTTTACAAGTGTTCATTATTGGCCGAGATTGACGTCGAAGTGTCATAATCCAACTTGTTTTTTGCTAAATAAATTAAAACAAAATCACTTTTTTCCTTCNTTTTCGACAGAGATACAAATTGTAGAGACAACGGTGACCGTGTATCACGTGATATGGTACACCTTGCTGTTCTCACTAGTTTTTCTAGAACTCAAAATTAAAAGTCTAGAATATGAAATACGGAATGCAAAAATATGACTTTTCAACTTCCTTATGCAAAATTAATGACCTTTCAACTTCCTTATGCAAAATAAAAATTCCAACTGCCTTAAG
>SCLH01001864.1:0-49397 GCA_004367855.1 Oikopleura vanhoeffeni | reverse complement strand
ATTGTCCACAGTTGTACTTCATTACCATATTTCTTCGACAATAATAGAATAAAATGCCATTATCTGCTTTTATAGGGAAAAATAAACATTTTTCATCAAAAATCATCATTTTTCAATCAAAATTTTTGACTTATTTATAAATTACTTTCGATTTATGAAATATAAATCAAAGTGGACAAAACTATGACGTAGGNCGTAATTTCAAACACTTTTAAGGATTTTGGTGCAATTTTTAACTTGGTAGCGTCAAAAGAAAACAAATTAGCGCACCTTCAATTTAAATCATAAATTAATCAATAATTTTTGTTTTCGTTTTTCGGCCGCCAAAAGCTAAATTCCGAGGAAAGGGCGCTTTTGCATTTTGTGTGAGGCTTCTCTGGAGCCTGACACAAAAAATAATAAAAAATGGTGAAAATTGAAGTAGAAAATGCGTATTGAGTGTTTTTTTAGGAGGCTTTTTAAAAGCGTAGGTGTAGGCGCATGTGGGATCGTATCAGATTACTGTTAAATTACAAATCACCGTGAAGTGTTGTTCTTCAAGATGCAAAAGTTTTTGGGATATCAGCTCTGCTTGTTTATCCAAGAATAGCTTCGTAAACTGTTAAAATCTGCAACACCCTGGGTTACTCCCACACCCTTAAGCTGGCGGTATCTAGACAATTCAAGATTTTGAGATTACTGAAATTGTTTAATTATTAGTTTTTGTTAAGAAAATTGAAAACAATGGTCTAATTCGGACTTTTTTTTTCTCAATTAACTTTTTCTGAATACTTGTGGTTAGTTTGAGCTATCTAAGGACTCAATCGGATGAGTCGTTTTCAAAAGCCAAATTATATAAAAAATGGGCTTTAAACGTGGCAAAAAATGACCAAGAGCCCCCGTAATTGCTATGCTTTAAAAATATTAAAAGAGAGTAAGTCAACCTGAAAATGTGTTTGAGTGTGAAGGTACTGACTTTCATATTTCAAGCTTAAATCGACGACCACTCCCCCAAATTCATTTTTCATTCTCAGAAAAATTTCAACTTTTATGCAAAAGTCATATTCTCGAATTCAGCAACAATTTCAAGGAACGTTTTATATTTTTGAAAACTGTGTTTCAAAACACTGATGCGCAGTTTATTAATAGAACGACGGGACACCGAAAATGAATTTTCACAACACTGTCAGCCAGCAAAACTCTCGGCCAACTAAAAACTCTCCTTTTAAACTTGGAATATGTTCATTTTTTTGATATAAAAATCCGTAATTGAACTTTGAGTCGAAACTCAAATTTTTCAGTAAAAAATGTGATTAATTATTAATCGATACAAAATATGTACTTTGTACATACTTTGTATATATTGCAATATCGATCAAAAAACATGGCCGCAAAACACGCAAATAATAACAAAACCATTGTCAGCTGCTAAAATACTGCGTTCGATTGAAAACTCTAATAATTAGAGTCTAATGGGGAGATTTTCATTTCTGTTGGTGACACATATTTCGGAAGTAATTTTGTTGATTCCGAGGTCATATCAATCATGATGCCAAAGTAACTTAAATATCTTATTCCCTATTTTTTTAAAAGGCAAATGAGAGATTTAAGTTACTCGGGCGTCATGATGGGTATAGCCTGTTATAAGTTTATCGGGAAATCTATGATAGTTATGAAAAAATTAAAACTGACATTTTGTTAACAATTTTTCAAAAATCAAGAGAAAATGTCCGAAAATTTCCGAAAAAATGACGGCTTCGGATTGGAAAAAATCCACCTACTTCAAATATAAAAATAATGTTATCAGCGTATTCTCCCGAAGTCTATCTTTCCAACGCAAATTTTTTTTCTCTTTGATCAACTATTTCTTCAATTATCATGACTTTAAACTTGGGTTAATGCCATTTTTAACAAAAATAACTGTTTTTTCGAACAAAATGCCAAGAAATCGTCATTCGGAGCTGTGTTAACTAAACTTAAATAATAGCTTTCGCAGAGGCACACTTGCTCCAGAAAAAATCCGCTTAGATATATTTTTGACTTTCAAAAGTTGAAATTCCGAAAAAATTTTGCGAAATTTTTGCTGAAATTTTTTTTATTTAAAATCTTATTTTCGGTCAAAAATATTAAGATTTCGAATTTCGTGTGACAAAATAAAATGATCACCATCAAAATAAAACTTTTTATTGACCAACAGAGGTGGTCGAAAAAGACCGATTACAGCCTTGTCAATGACAAGTTGTCATATAACATAATGAAATAAATATTATTTAAATAGTCGAAATTGCGATGAAATTACCTTCAGTATGCAATGCAACATGACTTCATACAGGTGATTTTTCTTAATTGGTTTTTTGGTGTCATGTTTCAAAAATATAACTGAACCATCAAGTGAACTAAGAAACCAATAATTGAAGATTTGACCGATTTTTCGCGCATTATTTCGATATAACATTGTCTTTGGGCATCAAAAATTCATCAAATTGATTAAGGTAGTTAGACTATGTACTACCAATCAAATAATGGGAGACATTTTTGCTTTTTTTTTCTCAAAATTGAGTTTAAAATAACGATTGTTAAAATTTTGTCAAAATAATACGAAATATGTCGAGGTTGAAGTTGAACTTACAAAATAGCTTCTACAGAACGCATGAGTTTTGCATAAAAATTTTGGCTCATTTTTGAAAAAAACCTAAAATCAGATTTTCGTTTTTGAAAAGATTGCTTCCAAAAGGTATCTTCTCAGGTAGGGGTGACTCATCGTACGCAGGTGGGGGTTAAATTCAGTTTGTCCGAGAAACTCATGTCCACTATTGTTCATACGCGTTAATCAACGAAAATCATAAATTTCAACGAATCTCGTTGTCGAAAACATAAAAATCAAGTTTAAATAGGTGAAAAAATCTAAACTTTTCAAATTCCAGCTCATCCATTTAACAGAAGTTTTAGCGCTGTCGTGTTTCAAAATCAAATTTTTAAGGGTTTTACAAGTGTTCATTATTGGCCGAGATTGACGTCGAAGTGTCATAATCCAACTTGTTTTTTGCTAAATAAATTAAAACAAAATCACTTTTTTCCTTCAAAAATTTCCGTTCAATTAAGGAAGTTTGAGGCCCTTAAATTCAGGGTCTTCACCTTTTTATTTGATCCGGGGCAGATAACAACATACCTAGGGCTCCCGAGCAAATGATCAGATACCCGATAAAAAGGTTCTATGAGTCTAAAAATTTAGAACATAGTGTAGTTTTTGACGGTGGCAATTTTAGCCGGAAATATTTTTGGTGGAACTACTTGGTGGCACTTTTTTGAGCGGTCAAAGTTTTATTTTTGAAATTAAGAAAATTGCATATCGGAATTTTCGTGCATTTTCTTGAACCACGGAGATTTAAAACATTTTTTCTACGACCATGAGAAAGATAAAATTCAACTTTTGTATTTTTCAAAAATTGAGCTCAGGCGCGCAGCTTGTCGAAATTTGAAAAAAGTTTGTCAAGAGCAGGCTGGCCAATCGTTTGAATATTGCTATATATGCTAAACCAGGTTTTAAAAATTGGTTAATTCGTGCCGTGAGTCACGTGACGTCAACAATTACATCACAGGCAGAGCTAGAGCGTTTGAACTCAAAACTTGAAAAATTTTTGGAAATTAACAAATTCTCAAAAAAACTCGTATCTGAGGTTCATCGACTGTAAATCAAAGGCGAAGCTACAAAGTACTCATTCGAAAATTGTGTTATTTGCGTTATATCGAAAACTTTTTAAGAAAACTCGTATCAATGCAAAACAATACGATAAGCTCAAATATTACGCTCAAACATTTTATAACCCCTAATCACACTATGTGGAATATGTCGGCCCTACTACTAAAAAACACACTACGTTTGCTAATCAGGGCCCAAATATTCCACATAGTGTGAAAAGGACATATGTGTACTACACATTGTGTAGTATTCGATTAGTTCATGTGAAAAAAGTGTGAATCAGTCAAAATTAACTCGAATTGGTGTTTGATAACAAAATGATAACCAATTCGAAATAATTTTGACTCATTTTTCACATAAAGTTCTCATCAAATTAATATCAACAACTTCTGAAGAAACGTGTGCATCAGAGTTTCTGCCCATCAATTGAACAAAATTACGTTTGAAAGATTCGCTTCAAAACTTTTATTTCGTTTTAATACATCTTTTTCTTATTGTGTAGTTAAAACACACCAAAATTTTACTTTTGAGAATAGTACTAAAACACCGAAACCTCAAGTTTTAAATAAATAAAAAAATATTTTAAAGCTATAACCTACACATCATGTCAATTAATCATTCAAACTGGGAAACATATCAATAACTGTAAAAATTGAAAACAACTCATCCGTTACATTGTTAGATAGCGCAAACTGAGCACAAATATTTTGTAAATAATAAAATAAAAAAATGGTCCGAATCTGATCATTGTTTCCATTTTTTTTAAGAAAAACTAATAATCAAACAATCTCAGTAATCTCAGAAAAAATAGTAGATTTTTTTCATCTATAAAGACTAAGAATGCAATCGTATGAGTTGTAACAACCGATGTAACAACTCAGTTGTTTTCAAAAGCCGAATTATATAAAAATGGCAGAAAAATAGGTCTTTCAAATCTGAGGCGCTAGAACAGAAAAACTTTTTTTTTTAGTTTTGAACTCATATTTCGCCACCAAGTGGCCAAAATTTTATTATGCTTTCACAAGATTTTTTCTTTGCTATCAATTTATCTGTCGTTTGATATGAGTTTCAAGTCTTTGCGACGAAAAAATTAATCTGATTTTGGACAGTCTATTGCGCTAAGTGAAGAACGTTATTCTAAATATTTTGGTACTTAACTTTATTTGTACCTATTGTTAAACTTCCTCTAAATTGAAAAACTTTTCAAATTATGACGTCACTTCGAACACCCACGCGGTTTATTTTTTATTTTTGAATGAATTTTTTTTTTCTTCATATCGCTTATAGTGCCAATATCGCGAAGTCCATATGGCGCGAAAAGTGCACTATCGCCGGAAAATGCCAAATATTCGGCCGATTTAAAAACCTTCGGCGGTGAAAAAAAGCTGGTAAAACAGTCAAATTCAATGGAATTTGGGTGCTTTTGTTGAAATGATAACGATTCGAACACTTTAGAATGAACATATAAAAACACATTTGACGTTATTTTGATAGTTGAAACCAGGTTTTTGTTGTTTTGTTATTTGGCTGAAAGGGCTTTTTCGTAGACTTTTGAACCGTTTGGTCTATCAGAATCGGCAGTTTACTAAAATTATTACCAGGTTTCGAGTAATTTTCTCGACGAAAACGTGTTTAACGAGGGCTTCAGTTAAGTAACACCTTTTTTGTTCGAAATGAGGTCATCCCTACTTAAGGGGTACCCACGCGAGTTATATTTCGGCTCTCAGACTAGTAGAGGCTAATTTTTTATTCATTCTAATTTTTGTTATCGGTTTCATTCAAAATATTAAAAATTTTCGATGTTAACAATTTCCAAATTTCGCTATTTTTTCTGTTAAATTTCTTTATTGACTGCTGTAACTTTCAAGTTTTACCGTTGACGCTAATTTGGTTAACTTAGTTATCTTTAATTGCATTTTGATTAAAAAAAAGTTTAAATTTAATTTTCGAAATAAAAATTTCAACATGGTTTCTTTTAGAGACTCGCGCTGCCGAGCTAAATTTTAAATTGTGAAAAGTTTCTGTCTAACTAAAAGACTCGAAATTAATCTTTTCTTATTTATCTCGTTTAAAAAACACATTTCGCCGAAAAAAAATGTTTTGGTGCATGAGAAAATCAGTAAAAATGGTTTAGTTTGTCCAATTTATATCGAGAAAATTACCTGTAAAATCATCAAAAATAAGTAAAGGAGGGGGGGGCGGATATCCCTTTATCACTTTTTGGTTAGAATGCGTAGCCACTACTTCTTTTAACGTGTGATTTTAACGTTGTGGCTACGCATTCTAACCAAAAAGTGATAAAGGGATATCGCCGAAAGTGTTTTGCTAAAATTTTTCGGTGATATTGGGCATTTTCGGCTAAATTGAAAATTTCGGCGATGTAAATAGAATTATATTTCGCAGAAATAAGTTTTTTTTGATCAAAAAAATGAAAGACGCAATTTTCCATGTCGAGCTCAGTAGCGCCCCTAGTTATTTAAAAACATTGAAGAAGAAACAATAATTATTTGTTCTGGATAACAAGCTTGGTTTGGGACCTCACAGCCGTAAGAATGAAATTAACAAATTAATACGTACTGATTTTTTTTCTGTTTTTCGGTATATTTTATTTTTATTTTTTCCATTTAAACCAAAACTATTTTTCTCTTTTAAATTCAATTTTTCCATGGAATTTGACTAAATATAAAATGAAAGTGTTAGTTACCTGCACGTATCTTCTAATTTCGATGCAAATTCTTCCATATTCGTTAACTCGAAGGGAGATCTTTTGATAGATGCGTTTAGATCTTGTTCTTGCGGGGGTGCTGGGGGTAAAGGCAAATCAGCTGAGTTTTCCACTTCAGAAACATTTGTTAATTCACAACTTACACCAGATGACTGTCGACGCGATGCGAAAAGAGATCTCATTCTTTAACAAATCCTGAAATTTTTTCTTTAAAATAAAAGCTAAAAAAAATCAGTAAACCGGATATATTTATAATTTTTCTAACATAATTTACCGGATTAATTCTTTCATAAAACTGCAAAAATGACATTTTTAACAAACAAGTCAAATAATTTTAAAAAATCTGATTTAATTCAATTTTTGTCAGAGAACACGAGTTATACCATTTTCATCGATAATTTTTTTTTATCGAGACAAAAAAATTTTGATGGTCAATTTAACATATCTGAAAATCTTTTTTTTTGAGAAACAGTTTACAATTTTCAAAAGTATTTCTTGAAAAAAATTTTTGTTTTGCGATTTTAGGCTAATTTTGACTTCCGAAAGCAACTAAAGAATATTCGTTATTAATTAAAATTATCAAGCAAAAAATATCGAATAATTTTTTTTTTGGCTTTTTACGTAGTCGATGAAAACAATTAAAAAAATCAAAAAATGGAATACGGTATACCGGGAGATTAATCTGCAAAACGAGTCGTCAGATCGTCAATATCTATCGGATTTTCTCATTTCAAATTAAAGATTTAAAATTGCAATTCCTCGAAAGTCAATTTTCTAATTTCGAAACTTTTTTACATAAAGAACATATTTTTACGTTCAAATTATTCAAAATATTTTTGATGCTCAAAAAACATTAAATTCTACTTCGTAATGTATTCCCGTGCATTTAATTTACAAATATTATGACTTATTTCTAAACTCAATGTTCAATGTTTCTCGGGGATTATTTATTTCGAAATAAAGTTTTACTTTTTCTCACTGATAGTTAAATACAGGGGAGGCCCAATATCGCCGAAAGTTTTTTCCGTAAAAATTTAGCCAAAAATCGTGAAATTGCGTAGATTTTTCGGCGATATCGGCAAATGCGGCTATAATGAGCAGGTGATATGGGGCCTCCCTCTGTATATACTGTTTCTGTTTAATTATTATGATATAACCGTTTTGCATGTGTTTCAAGACAGCAGTGTCAGCCGAAATTAATTTTGTTTTAAATGATCAAATTGGCAATTTTATTTGGTGCTGAAGAAACAGATTTATGTTTTGACCTGTTTTGTGAAACTGTTTCTCGTGTTCAAAATTTCCTATATTTTTACGAAAATTTAAGAAATCAAAAAATCGGTCTACTGCATTTTTTAACATAATTTTAAATCATCCTTTAACCAACTTAACTCCATCTCAAAAGCGTTTACTATCTCTATAGCGCGTGTTCGAATCCCACTTATATTGTCTAAGTGATTGTCTTAGTGATTGCTTGAGTGATTACACACCGATCAAATTCAGCGGTCTCAATATCGAGCACCCTTGTCTATATTCGAACACGCGCTATAGAGATAGTTAACGTTCTTAAGATGAAGTTTGGTTGGTAAAAGGATATCTACTGTTTCACCTCAAAAAGTTTTCGTTAGTGAACAATTAGTGAAAATTATAAATAGCATCTGACCACCAGATGACGAATATTTTTTCTTAAAACTCTTTTTTTTTCATTTTTTAAACATCACTGTTTTTTCCAAAGTTAAGTTTAGATTTTCTCCCGTGTACTATTTTCGTTGAAAATTTTTTCCGTTTTAAAAAAGCCTATCTTTAACTATAGAGAAATGTGTTGGCAGAAAATATTTAATATTTTATACTATGTAGTATACTATATAGTATGAAAATTTCCAGAATATGTTCTCAATGTTTTGAAAATTTTATTTTTGCATTGACAACAATAGAATTATGAAAGTGTATTTCTGACAATGTGTGTGTTATCACCACACCCATATTTCAATTGTAAACATTTTTATTTGCAATTTTCATAGCAAAAAATAGGGGGAAAATTCCCGACGAAAATAGTATACCTCTTCAATTAGATGCCTATAAGCTGTCAGCCTTCGAAACTAAGATCGGAAGTTACTAAAATATTTTTGCTTGTGAACTGATTTGTGGTGAAATGAGATAAAATATCCCTCTAAAAATTCTCTAAACATTTTTTCCTAGTCTAATTATTCAAAAAAAATGATTGGGGTTTGAAGATGATCTTGTTCATCTTTTGATCGCTAGAGAGCTCTGAATTTTAGATTGACATTTTTTGTGGTCAAAAGTTTTGATCGCGGACAGCCTAAGAAAAATGATAATTTCGGGCAATACGTTTGTATCTCTTTGGTACTGAAATTCAGTTGTCAGAACAAACTTGGATAATGATAACTTCATTTTGTTTGCTTTTGTAAGATAGTCAAGTTTTATTTTTTTTTAAAAGTTCAAGGTGTGTGATGTCGTATATTTCTGAGTGTATTTTCAAAAACCGCCAGAAATTGCGAGAAAAACCATTTTTTATCATCAAAAGTCAGTAACACCTAGTAAAACCTCGTTTTAAACTTTTTATTCTGACCTATTTTCCTGCATGGTGATCGCAGCTAATTCATTCCAAAAATAGTATTATAAATCATTAACCCTTGACCGTACAAAATTTATCGCTTCAATCTTGGAGGAGTAAAATAAAAATAAGACCGTATCGTATTGCAAAAACCGATACAATCCGATCCGGAAATTACGATACGGTCCAATTATGCCGATCCCAGCATTCAAATGTATTTTCTGCTTATTATATTATGAGTTTTGAAGGGGAGCTGTGATAATTGTTGTGTAATTTTAGCTCAGAAAACGAAGGCAAATAAGCCAATCAGCGGCAATTTCAAGACTGATAAATAGTCAGGTCGAGAACACCCCAATCAATAACATCCACGTAAAACAGATTCCTAGATTATTAATGTAAAATATGCTCAGAAGATAGGCGGAATACCAGTGATGATGATGAAATTTAAAAAATACCGGTAACCGGTTTTCTAGGTTTTCTTACCGAAATTATAAATGTTGAACAACAGTTTTAACTTTTAATTTTCCATAACTTGAATAAATCACTAAAAAAATTGTATGAATAAAAATTTACCCAATCTTTTACCACAGAGGGGATCAATATCGGCAAACATTTTTGTCGATATCGGCCCTCCTGTATAAATAATATCAATTGGTTTTCCGTCATTCTAAAACTTTGGAAAGACTTAAACATTTTAAATATAATTTGAGTTTCCCGTAACTCGTGAATCTTCCTCAAAATTATTTTTTTTATTCGAAGAATATGTTTTCATGCAAGAATTAGAAGCATAACCGGTATCCCGGAATCCGGTCAATGTCTCCGGATACTAAATCATTATCCTGGTAATTTTTTTTTAGATAATCCCAATAATTAAAAATGCTAAAGAATTCGAAATGCCAATTTCAAACCATGCTAGGCTGTTCGAGGCCGTGCATATTTCAAAGATCGAAATGTGGCAGATATAACATTTGGAGGGAAATTTTGCAATGATTAAAGAATAATTTGATTAAAATCTGAACCAATTAGAATCCGATATTTCAAATTTTCGAAAATTAATTTTTTGATGGCTTCATGATAGGGTGTCCAAACTGTTTATTTTTTGGCTTTCGAAAACAACGCATTCGAATGCGTTATAAGATAGCTTAAAATGACCAGATGTATCAAGATATAAATGAAACAAAAAAATAGGTCCAAATCGGACCATTTTTCAAATTTTTCAAAATTGGTTCGATTTGGTCCTTTTTTTAAGTTTTTTGTTAATATCTATAGTCATTTTGAGCTAGTTAAGAAGTCAATCGGAGGAGACAATAAGCAGAATTACAAATTTTTGGGGCAAATTTTAATTAATTCTTGGAGTTAAAAAACACGATAGTGCCCCATTGTTACTTTTGGACATTTTGGTCCAACAGTCCAAAAATTATATTAACCCGTATACTCGGAATTTCTCACTGAACCTGGGCAACCTTTAACAAGTGTCAATCTGCACTTAATAGTTTTCGTGCGATTATTGTAAAAATGAAATTACTTTTTTTTTATTTGGTCTCCGTCGGCACTTTAAAGGTACATGCAAGATTATTATTTTTTTAATTAACTCCATCACGCCTAAGATAAGTCATTATCTAGCGTTATTTTTCCAGTAAATGGACGATCGTAAGACGCAAGAAAATTAAATTTACAGTATTCAAATTTGGATGGTAAGGAGACGAAAAAAAAATCAAATTTTTGCCTAAAAAATTGTTCATATAGAAATTGCCAAGAAAAACATTCGGAATAAATCTGATTATTTTTCCGTTTGCAGCTGCCACGATTTAAATTTTTTTTTCAGTCGCTTATGAGCATAAGAAGTCGGTCGCATAGAAAAATACGATTTGATAAACGTTTAGATTTTAGCGGGAGTTTTCGATTATAATTGGAGGAGTTCTACGGTCTCGCTCTATTGTTTTGGTCCAGCAAACCATTATTTAACTGAGTTCATAAAAGTAAGTTATTCTTTTTAAAAAAATTTCGAAAAACCCAAATTTTGGAATTTTTTTTTCAAAATTTCGAGATAATTTCAAAATAAGATAATGTTGATTTTTTGAAAATATTTTAAAAATAAAGAATTTTATGGTTTTTATGGTAAGGTACGAAAACGACAGGCCAAACGCAGGCCAAAAAAAATGGGCCGCCCACTGGCCCGATGGGGGGTTAAATCGACCTCGAGGAATCCGAATTCGAATTAGGTTTAAGCTCTAAATCACCACGAAAGCGCTAGAGAGCAAAAACGCGGCGCATGTGCAGGCTCTCAAAAATAAGGCTACGGGCAAGATCGTATCGGAAAAGAAACCGAAAATGACCGTCTATAAACTTGAAAAAGATTGCCCACAAGAGCCGCTAGAGAGCAAATATATTTTCAAATGAATAAACAAAGTTCAGAAAAATTATTATTGAAATTGGAAGTTGGAAAAGAGAATTTTTGCGTTTTTGTCGATTTCTAACATCAAAAACTATCCGAATTTACTTTTTTGTTTGCCAAAATTTGCTTGGAATTTACAAAAAAATTCTCAAGAGAATAAAATAATGAATTTTTTCGTCTATCTCAAATTTAATCTGTATATATACAGTCTTCGTAGTCTTCGACCAAGTTTTTCAAACAAAGTAATATTAACGTAGCTTTTTTCAATGAAAACCAAACCCTTGTTGTGAGCATTTTGATTTTACTTCTTGGAAATTATAAGGATATCGAGAAAAAGTTTTTTTGTATAATTTGCGTTCCTGCGTAAAAGACTTTGAAATTAGCGGGTTTTCTGAGGCAAAACTTGGCGAATTTCAGATAAATATTTTTTCATAAATATATCGATTTAAATTTTTTATTTCGACACTTGTTTTCAATTAGTAATGCTCCCGGCGGGCCCTTGCCCATGGCGCTGTTGTATGTATGTATTTAAGTACTATAGTATTAGTATTACTTAGGCGTTGACAAACACTTTTTTGATGTAAAAAAACAAGGATTGATGCAAGAAAATAGTGATTCTCATGGGAAACCGTCAAATGCAATTCATAAATTAAAATAATCTCTGTTTAAAATCATTTAAATTTAGTTTTTTTAAGGCTACTCTCTTTAATCATAATTAAGATAGCATTTCTCCCGCGGAGGACAATTGTTTTAGAAAATTAATTTGTGTACACTAAGGGCATGGCAAAAATTTTTACTTGAGTACATCATACAAAAAACATGGTTATTTTCGAAAAATATTCTAATTATAAATATATCGATCTTAAATTTTTGTATTTCGACACAAATTTATAGTTTTGCCTCCCGCGCGGCCCTGCCGCGGGGCTGTCAAATATATTATTAGTACACTTAGGCTACCACCTTACCTAAAAAAAACAATTTAACCGTAAAATTTAGCTGGTTTATAAAAAATAAACTATAAAGTGTAACACTCATGGCATGGGCAAACTTTTTCTCGGGAAAAGTCATTATGGTTATTGTTAAAAAATATTGTCGTTGGTTCCTGCGGTAACAAACCCTATTTTTTAACCTAAACCCTAGCCTTTGCCAAGAAACAGCTTTGCGTCGTTTCTTATCCGTTACACTTGAGACACGAGTTTACCTAACCCTCAATTCTAATACTTTCAAGATAGGATTATATAGTGTACACATAAAATTTTAGTTACACCTCGGTGCATGGGCAAAACTTTTTGTTCAAAAAAAAAACTAGGTTGGTGCAGAAGACTAGGGTTCCTACGGAACCGCTAATCTTCTCACCCCACCCTATTTTTTTTCCTGACCAAACAAGTTTTGCACGGTTTTTTCCTGTGTTATGGCACGGTTTCTAAATATTTTTTTATGGACTGTTTAAGATTATTTTGCTTAAAAATTTTTCCGCATTCTATACTTTATTAATAAAGATGATTAAACATCTCTTTTCTAAAACACAATTAATGCCGAGATATATTTCTGATATCTGAACTTATTCTACCGACCTCTTGAACGATTCATAGAGAATATGAAATTATATATAACTTATTTTGTGAGGATTTTCACCTTCGAACAAATGTGTGACATTTGATAAGTTTGAAACTCAATTTTCGATCAAACCAGGTTCTATATTGTCCTCATTTTTGCTTCTCTAGCGCTCCTAGTAGTCACTTTGAAACATTTTAGTCTGGTCACTTTCCTTAAACCAATTTACTCAATAGGCTAACGAAAAATAGTCCAGCAAATGCTTTACATTGCTCATACTAGCGACTCTTTGTGGTCACTTTGGACATTTAAAGTGTCATTTTCGACTCCCTGATACAGAATTAACTTATTAGGCCAACAAAAAAATAGTTTCTAGCAAATGCTTTCGCATTTGCTCTCTTAGCGCTCTTATGTGTCACTTTTGGCACATTTTATTGTCATTTTGGATATCCCTGATACAAATTAACCATAAATTTGTGCAGCATATGCCCCTTCGCATATGCTTTGAATTTGGCCTGCGTTTTGTACCCTTACCGTTTTATGCACTTAAAACGACCAAGAAAGATTTCAAAATGATTTCTAAAACAATTCTACGATCCAGGAAACGCAAAATTAAAATTTCGTACATTTCGTTGTATTTTTTTCAAATCAAGCTCAGCACGCCAGTAGAAAATTTTGGAAAAAAATAAACATAGCCAAGCGTTTGAATTCACATATTCACACGTTTTGTAAATATTCCGGCCTGATTTGGAAACGTAGTGTGTGTTTTCAGTAGTAGGGCCCGGATATTAACAAGTTGTGATATGGTTAATATACAAATATATATACAAATTCTCAGTGTGTTTATGTTTAACACAGACGTCAGTATTTTTTCCACAAAAAAACTCCAAAAACACAGTATGTAACAGTTAATAAGGTAAACAAGTGATAACCGAAACAGTAGTTTTTTGGGTTTAAAGTTCGGTTACCAAGATTAGTTTACATGGCAAGATAACAATGTCAGTATTAGTATGTAACCGCTAAAGGTTCAAGATTCTTAAATGTAATCCAGAAATTTTATCTAGCATATCTTTTCCCAACGAAACTAAATCATCTCAAAAAACGTTTTACTATCTCTATAGCGCGTGTTCGAATCCCACTAATGTTGTCTTACTGATTGTCTTGAATATTATTATAGGCAAGGGTGCTTAATATTGAGACCGCTAAATTTGATCGGTGGGTAATCACTGAAGCAATCACCAAGGTAATTACTTGGACAACATCAGTAGGGTTTGAACACGCGCTATAGAGATAGTTAACGTTTTTGAGATGGAGTTTCGTTGGGAAAAGGATTTGTCAGTGAAAAGTTACAGGCGTTTCAAAATTTCAAATATTTTATTTTATGACCCTAAAACGGGGGTCGTCGTTTTAGCCCCCAAAAAACATCCCAAAATCTATTTGGTCCCTGTGTTTCACAACACTTGTTTGTCAAATAAGGTTGCGGCTTCACGTGAACGCAATAGATCTAAGTAATTTAAACTTAAAAGTTCACTAATCCGAATAATGTCACAAAACAATTTTTACAACAAAAATATTAAACGATTTTTCAATCAAAATGGCAGCTATTTGAGGGGTTTGTAATGTCAATTTAACCCGCAGACAGCTGTAGTTTGGTCAAAATCATTCGAAATTTTGGTGAGTAAAACAAATTGTTAGATTGATGTGAAGGAAGTGGTTTTTATTTTTACCAAATACGGTAATTGAAAGTAAACAGAGTTACAACGCTTATTCAGGAAACAAATTCGAAATTTCAGACAAAAACGATAAACGTGAATCGATTCAGGTCCCGAGTCTCAGAATTTTTTGTGTTGGAATTTCCGAAATTTTATTGCTATTTTTACAAATAGCCTATTTAAAATAGGGAGCACGGTGCTCCGAGCAGCTGTTTGCGGGAATTTTCGATTTTTGAATAAAAGGGATTAATACTATCATATTAATTTAATATAGATGTATCTAAGGTGCTAAGGGGCTCGGTAGTAACAAAGTTAACAGATTTTACCAATATTTGTTACGTTTTGTTTGAAATCGATATTAAAATTCGTAATAAATTCAGAAAATTCTCGGATAATAATTTGACGTTTTTTTATGTTTTAAACCAAGATGAGTTTTTGATCCCGATCCAATCCATATAGCGACTCGGGATCCTGATCTCGTTTCAGAATTTTGCACATTTTTTGTTTAAAATTTTCATAGCTACAGTTCCTTGATTCACCAGCTAAAAAAATAAGGAATGTTGAATTTAACTATTAACGTGGAAAACTAAATTCTATAAATGAATTCGGTGGTTGCATTCGCCAAGCGAATTTCGCTTGTCACCTGAAAAAAAGATTTCATTTCAATTTTGACACCTTCGATAGCAATCTATGATTTTTTTTTAAAAGCAGATTTTTGAATGAAATTATGGATCATAAAAAATCAGATTATACAGAGTAAGCTTAAAAGTTCTACTCTTCATTTGAGGAAATTTCGTTCAAAAATTCGCTTCATAGCGGCAAATATTTTTATCAAATTAACCCCGTGGTCAAAATAAACAAGAGTTTTTATTCAAAATTTTCTTGTCTGGAAAATTTCTAAACTTTTTGAGGAAAAAAGGTTTTATCGCGGTCAGCCTAAGTGGTTAACTTATCATTTATTTTGAATAAAACGTCAGATGTGTGACATAGTCAGTGGTCTAAAAAAGTTTTCTTTCATTTCAACGTAACATGCTCAAAACATGATTTACTTCAATTTAGCATACTATATAAAATATATTATATATTATTATCAATATTCATATGATATGCTAAATCGAAAGGCAGCGTTTTGGCTTTAACGATTGTGATACGCAAAGTCGAAAAAGATCCAAAGCCATCCAAAGCAGGAAGCGAGATACTAAAAAACAATTCAAAATAATTCATATCCATTGATGACCTTTTGATTAATCTAATAGATGTGGGCTGAAAAGAAGAGAAAGCGGCCTCATGAGTGGCTAGAAGGGGTCTTAGGAGTGTTAGGATTGGCTCCCTCAACCCATATCCATTAAATTAATCAAAAGGTCATAAAGGGATATACAGTGGGTCACCCCAGAAAGCCTCATTCACTCAGGACCACGCCAGTTTTAAGGAGATTACCTGTCTTAAACTAATCTTATGGTCTACAGAATTTCCATATTATGAAAATTTGACTGTGATCACCAAAGTCAGTTGACTTTAAAAAAATCGTAGAAAATAATTTGAAAAAAATTAGATATATTTTTGAATATTTTTAAAGTAACTCCAAATTAGAAAATGTGACTGTTAATAACTTAGAATTTCATTTGTCATTATAACAGAAACGACCCAGAGAGTTTGAAAATGTTATCGAAAATTTTCTACAAACTTTGAAAAGGCGAATTTCCATTTTTTTTTAATTCGGCTCAGGAGCGCCCCTTGTCAAAGTTGAAAAACAAATCAAACAATTTGGCCAAGTGTGATAATACGAAAATATTTCAAGTACTTCCAATATTTTCTATTTTTTTGTAAATTGTTCGTATATTTTTTTTCACTCAGACCGTCATTGATTTTCTTACAAAGATACTTAAAAAAATGGTGGAAGTGATTTTTGCACTTGATTTTTTTTAATTGGATCTGATCGGTTGAATCAGATCAATTTGGAAAGACTGATCTCATTCGTTTTTTTATAAGACTACCAGTCTGATCAAATAATTTCGATTCCGATCCGATTATTCTTTACAATGCCGATTCCTGATCAACAGGAAATTAAAAAATTGTAGATATTGGCTCTAATAATTGGACCAAAATTGCTGCATTATCGAATTTATTAAAAGAATAATTCAACTTTTAAACTGTTTTTAATGTTCTTTCTCAAGTTCTTTATAATCAAGAAAAAGGTTCCCAAATTTTTCAAGTCAAGAGTTCATATTTGATATTGATTGATTAATTACGATCTGCTCAACCAGTTTAACAAAAAAAAGAAAAGTGACGTTTCGATTAAACATTACTTGTCTACTTTTTGTGACGTTTTGGAAAATCAACCTCATTATTAAAAAATCTTTATTTTAATTTAACATTTTGAAGATTTTGCAGAACTGGAAAAGCAATTTTGCGTCCAACTGTGGTTAGTTTGAATAATATTAATAATGATGACCGTCACGAGAAAAATATTTTTATGGTTCAAATTTTTAAAGAACAGGGATCCGAAAAATTTTCGAAAATATTTGAAAACAATTAACACGACTCGACTTGTTACAATTTTGAAAAATTTCAATCCCGGTCTATGACTCTTTAAGTTTGCTCTGATTTTAATTTTTAACATAATTATTCTGCTATAAATTATAGCCTATAATATTTCACATCGAAGATAATCCGTTGGTAAGCGTTCTCACTCTGCCATAATTGTGATGTAAGAAAAGAGAGTGGCGATTCAAATCACACGATTCTCGAAATAAATAAATAAAAAACCAAGGAAAATAATTGGCTTTTTGTTCGTCATTTTATATCTTGGCAATTTTTGCAGCGATAATAATTATTTATAAATTTTGTGAAATTCATCTTTAAAAATCCAAGTTTTATCAACCGTTGAACTCAAAAATTTGCAAAATTGAGTTGAATTTTCGAGCCACCAAAACACGGATAATTATATAAAAATTGTAATTTAAGTGTTTATTAATATCAATATATTTTTAAAAATGAGCAAAATTATGTACACTCCTTACACACTTATCATTACATACAATTTTCAATTTCGACCATTTTGAATGAGAATTTTTCACCTTTTGGCTGATTTTTTGGGTAGACCCTACTCATATATTTCTTGATTGTTAAATCATTCTTATATTTGTTGCGAAACACGTTCCAAATAATTCAATTATTATAACCGGTCCGAAATCAATTATACCGCTGCAACCGCGGTTACAAATTGCGGCTGACCGCATAGGGAAACCGAAAACAGCAGGTTATCGAATTTGGACGAAAAAGTTAACACCAGTGATATACAGTCGTTTAAATTAACTCCTAAGGTCTAAACTTTTTCTTCGATAACGGTTGTTTGATTTCATTTTTTTTCGCAGTGCGATATTAAAGATAATCTCCACCACATGTTTTTTGAGAGATTTCCTTCGAAACATAAATGCGTCATACGGTATGAGTCATACCGTATGACTCATACCCGGAAGATCTACTTGCGAAGCTCTCAAAACACCCGTTTCCCGACAAATATTAATATTATAAAAATAATGGTAATTTTTTTTTGTTCTCTGCAGAAAATGAAATTTAGAATGAGAAAATTTTTGAAAAACTTTAAAAATTTTAAGCTCAATTTGGGCATTTTTTCAGATTTACAGTGAAAAAACAACGATCAGTTTCTTATTTGCATGTTTCAAGGAAACTTGAGGTTAAATAATAAAGAAAAAAGGGCGCATGGTCACGCGTGACCATGAAGTTACTCTGAGAGTTAAGCATTAATATTTTAAAGCGAATCTCCAATACATGTACCAGAAACATCTTTAATATATCATATATTATATTATACATTGAATAATTTATATATGTAATAGAAACATCTAGTTCTACAGTATTGTAGTCGAAATTTTTTCATCAAATAAATCTCTGACACAAATTTCTCTTTATTCGTCTGATATTTTTTCGAAGAAGTTATTGTAGATTAACAAGGTTCAAATTTTTTGAATCAAATACATATACTTTGGATATCCAAAAAAATTGGTAGGGGGTCGTCGCATTTTAAGGGTTTTTCAATAGCCAATTGTCGCAAAAATACAAATCGTTGGACCAACTTTACCCTCTCTTTGATATATTCAAACAAAAATCCAGCATCCTAATAAAACCATCGAAAGTGACGGATGGCTCGTCCAATCAGAAACGTGCTTACAAAAGTGACGGAATTATTTTTTCAGAGTGCATCTCCTCCCTGAGTTTTCAAGGTTCATTAATTATTCATACATTTTGAAAAAATAATTCCGTCACTTTTGTAAACACGTTTCTCATTGAACGAGCCATCCGTCACTTTCGATTGTTTTTTAGGATGCAAGATTTTTGTTTAAATATATCAAAAAGAGGTTAAAGTTGGTCCAACGATTTGGACTTTTGCGACAATTGGTTATTGAAAATCCATTAAAATGCGACGACCACCTCCTTAATCAAGTTTTATAGACCAATTTGAAATAAATTCGAATTACAGGAATTATCAGGGATCGGATTTTTAGACAATTTGACCAGGTCGGGTCGAGTCTAAATTGCAGTCTAGATTCTAGACTTCAAATGACTAATTTCCATTATCAGATAAGACCTAAAATCAATATGTTTGACCCTTTTCGAGTATTTATGAGCAATAAACTCACTAACTTTAACCGCCATCGTGTGGTGAAAATATATCAAAATGAAATGTAATAAGTTTATTCTGAGTTTGCATTTGTGGTCGACAAAATTATTTGTCGACTTTTTTAGAAGGAAAAGTCTACCAATTTGAAGAAAAAACGTGTGCAATTAAGAGTAGCATCTTCGAAAAATACAAAGTTTGAATTTATTTGTATACCATAAACCGACCACTTTCAATGAAAAAAAAACATAATGAAATATTTCGTAAATTTGTATTTTACCTGGAGTGCTGATTTCCGCCTACGCACTTTTCATAGCAAAAATAAGGCATTTTTAAAAATGTCGACCAAAAATGTGTACTCCTTTATTCACATCCACCAGAAAATACTTTTGAGTCAGATTCTAATAATCAAGCTTTCGTGTCTAGACATCACGTTTTGCATTTAATAGGCCATAAGCGCTGATAATTAGCCGTAATGAGCACTTATCTTAATTCGCATTTTATGAAGCTATAACTTATAATATTCAGTAGATATTTTAGCACACTGACAGTCTGACATATATTATGTATGATCGCATATATAAAAAATAAATATATGAAAAAATCGTTAAAAATGTAAAGTAGTACTATAGTTTTTGTCGACGCAGACGTGGTTAAAAATTGTCTCAAACGTAGGTAAAAAAACTTAGAAAAATACTATGAAAAAGAGGACATAATGGAAATAGAGAGCAAAAATACCAAACTAAATTGATGTACCCAAATTATCAGCATAAAAACAGTATTTACCGTTTCAATTTAAACATGATTTAAAAACCTGGCCGTCGTTCTTTGATTAAAACTTGAATTTTTCGATGTTTTGAAAATGAAAATAGAATATTATCTTATGCTTATCAAATCTTGCTATCTGGTGCTGGGTGTGAAAATTTGTCAGAAATTTAAGAAAATTTCATTGTGAATTTACCTCAATTTGCTCCCAGCTAGAGTGTTACAAATTATTGGCAATTTGATTTAATAGGTAAAAATAAATGGAAAACTAAATTTTCTGAAAAATTTAAAGAAAACATTTTTTTTTAATTTTTAAAATTTTCGAAAAAAGAAAGGTTTCTCAGTGGTAGAAAAATCAATTTTACGAAACTACAGAATAATTGCCGTAAATGTGTTCTTCCAAATCTTGCGATTCCAGCAGTAATAATATCATTTTTTGTCGCTCGACAATTACCTGTAACAGCGTAAACCAGCACCAAAAACACTGTCGAAAATTTACGATTTTTTTGTCGTTTTTTCTTATGTCACATATTTGTCTTGATAGTAATTCATATTTTAAATCATTTTTTTGCATTTTACTAGCTTTTAGTTGAATTTGAATGTGGTAAAATATCCGACTTTAATTTGACTAATGACGTTTTTATGACGTTTTTTTCATAATTGTTAATTTTTGAGTCGCCAAAAATATATCAATTGCAATATTTAAGATAGTTTATATCTTAAATGGAGTCAAATGCTTCGAATTAATTCGGCTTTTCAAAACAAGTCATTTGATTTAGTTTCAGATAACTCAAACTGAGTACAAGTATCTAGTGAATATATAATATAAAAAAGAATTGTTCCGAATCGGACCATTTTTTGATCTTTTTCGGAGATATCTGAAAATTTTTGATCATCAGTTTTTGTTAAAAAATTGGAAACAATGGTCTTATTCGGACTTTCTTTGTCAATTTATTCCTCTCAATATTTGTGCTCAGTTTGACCTATCTTAAAACTTAATCGGATGAGTTTTTCCTCGTTCTTCCTCAATCAAACACATATGGATCACGCTAAATTTTATACGTTTTTTAAGGCCAGAAATAATGAAATGGTCAGTTTTTGTAAACGATCGTGGGAATTTTTCTAAGACAATAATTACTGTTTTTCTTTCACGGACTTTTTCGGCTTTGAAAAAACCTTCATGCTCATTTTTAACTTTCACACGTCTTTTACACTGTTATTTTCAGAATTCAACTTTTTAAGATGCATATTTTTGTAGCTATCTTACCCAAAAACAAATGATATATACTAGTAGTCTTAGAATCTCTTTAATTTGAATTTTTTTGTTCGAAAATTTTAAATACTTTTGGCAACCTCCTCGAATTTTTATCATGCAATTTTTTCCTTACTTGTGAATTGATGAATTTCAAATTTTTGCGCTAGATTCAAAATTTTCTGAAATACTAAAATTACATACTAAAATTCAGGTGATTTTGGTTTCTTGAAGTCTCTGCGAAAATCATTTAAAAACATATTTATCTAACGATTTATTTCTCGATTTATTTCTCATTCTCAAGGATGCAAATTTTTACATTGGTTTCAACAATAACAGAGCAAAATACTAAAATTTTAATTTTTGTTCAGAAATTTAAGAGCTTCAGAAATTTAAGGAAAAAATTCTTTTATTATTTGTATAAATTGATGAAATAGTTAACAACTTCAATTTTTTGCGTTTTTCAAATCAAGTAAGAAATCTCGGAAAATTTATCGTTTTTTATACAAAAATGTATTTATCGCCCTTTATAAAAATTATAATTCTTAATATTTATTCAAAAATTTCGTTCTCTAGAAATAGGTCACGTGGGTAAACTATTGCCGTCGTGCGGCGCCTAACTTTGAAAAATAATCGAAAGTATCAAAGTGATTATTTTGTTGAATTCTTTATACGTACGGATCTTCATTATTATTATAATCCTAATCGATAACAACTCAGTCTTTTAGGTCATTTTCGTAATTATGACTGAACCTTGATTTTGTGATAAGATTTATCTGTAAGAACTTGAGACATGAAAATTATATCAAATCAGGATAAGATTATGATAAGAACTAGTTCCAAATATTCTAAAAAACTCCTTGAATTAGCTAAGCAAATTAGAAAATTGATCCATTACAAAATTTTCTAAAAATTTTATTCAAGATTCAAAAGGACTCAAGTCGCTTACCGGATGCTGTAGATATCAGCAAATAATAATTTAATATTTTTAATCGATTAGATTTGTCAGATTATTTCATCATCGAATTATGTGCGGCACATAATCTGCCATAATGAGTTTCATTCCAAAGATTTTTTGAGAACATAGCGTAAGTATCGTCTCGCTGTACAGGGCAATAGTTTTTTCACACCTCGTGACCAAAAATCTTCAAAAGACTGCTATGAAAAAAAAATTGAATCAAGAATCTGCACTTTTTTGTAATCCGGAATAAAAATTCACTTATTTTTTGTTTTTAATTTTGTGAGCTTCAAGACTAGCAGTTTATTTGTTTTTATGCATTACAGTGTTTTCCATTATAGAGCAAAATTAGCGAAAAATATGTGATTTTGGCAATTTGTTATGTTTTTTTGATTACAAAAGACCAAAATTGACGATAAATTTTTTTGATTATATCCTTTTCCCAACGAAATTCCTTCTCAAAAACGTTAACGTTAAGTTAAAACTATCTCTACAGCGGGTGTTCAAATCTCACTGATGTTGTCTAAGTTATGGGTGATAAGTTATCACTGATAACACACCGATCAAGTTTAGCGGTCTCAATATCAAGCACCCTTGCCTATAATCATACTCAACACAATCACTCAGACAACATTAGTTGGATTTGAACACGCGCTATAGAGATAGTAAACGTTTTTGAGATTGAGTTCCGTTGGAAAAGGATATATCCGCAATCAGCAATTCAAAATACATTGATAACTTTGTTGAAATGAAAAATTCTGATTGGTTAAAATTAAAACCAATCAAAATAAAGCTAGAACTTCTCAATTTCCAAAAAAACAAGTTAATTTTACATTTTATAGTTTTCTTAAAAATTGGTCACGCTGCACCGCGGGGGACTTTTTGAGACCGCGGAAAACTCCGTAAAAACATAAACAGTCAAAATATACTCTGGGAACGGAAAGAAGAACGTTATTGCCGTTAATTGGCTTCCGTACTCAAATCATGTCCTATTTTTCACTATTTTTAGCGTTTTATGAATTTGTGTAAGTTCGAATTTGATGAAAATTGGTACTTCAATTAGAAAACTAATAAAAAAAATATTTTTTGAGTCTTGATCTCACAAAACGTACGACAAGAAAAGTTACGTCAAATTTTGCGCGAAAAAATTAATAATGGAGCCAGAGAGCAGTACTATTCAGCATTATTAAAAACCGCATTTAATTTCTATGAAAATTATTTCATAATTTCCAAATTTAACTCTTTTTGATGGTTGTCGACATTTTGTGAAGACTGAAAATATGATTTGCCCATCCTGCTTGGGCTTCAGGCGAATTGAGGGTCAAGTTTAAAAATCATAAATTTAATACAAAGATATAACTTTGGACTATTTTGGCGTCCATAAAAGCAAATAAATTAACAAAATATTTTGTTGATGCCTCATGGACAAGTCATATTTCATGACTCAGAATTTCGAAAAAATAAATATTTACTTTTCAAATTTCAAAATTACCGTTTAAATTTTTCTTCAGTTCATTATTTCTTTAAAATCTCTAGTTTTTTTTAATCTCAAAATTTTTTTCACAATATTTAATTTGTGTGTTTTTATTAGTAAAAGTGTTGTTTTTTTGGCTATTTCAAGGTTACGGGAGGTCCTTGAGAGCTAAAAACTACGCTTCATATTTCGTGTCTCATTGTAAAACCCACTCAACTCACGAGGCGACCGTTTATACAAAAATATCTCTTTTTATCCCCCCAGATCCCTCAGGAATTTCAATAAAATATATTTAGACCGTTTTGTCATAGATTTGCAGATCTATTGTTTCCGAGAAACGTTGTTTCGCCGTGAATTTTTATAGTTATTTTTTGATAAAGGAATAATATTTGAACTTCAAATTTTTATTTTCAAAGTTAACTGAAAAACCCTGAGAAACAAAGTTAAGAACTAAATTTCACTTTCTGAGAAAAAAGTTTTTATCAAAAAATTTTAACTGAAAATGTCCATACTGACTGATTTATTTTTCAATATTACGAAAGTTTTTTTTTAAATTAATCCTAGCGGCGAAAAATTTAATTTAAAATTTTTGACTAACATAAATTTTTCCACTCAAAACAGGAAAATCACTGTACTTTGAAAATTTATATTTGAAATTTTTGACAAAATGATTTTTTTATCAAAAATCGATGAATTTCAAAAAAACCACATTTTTAATAATTTAATCAGTACTTTTTATCTTTTTTGAAAGTTCAAACTTATATTTTTTATTTTCTTGGTTGGTTCTCATAGCTTTTGTTAGTGTCTTAAAATTATTTTTAAATTAGAGCTAGATAAAAACTGTTTGATATTATACTGAACTTGCGCAAAAAAGTTTCCCGCTGGAGGTCGCCAAAGAGGTTAATTTGAGTGATTTCAATTGAATACTTTTCTGAGAAGAAAACCACAAATGTGTATATTTGTTACTTTCGATAGTCATCCATTATTTTAAGTGTTAATTTTAGTGATCAAAGACAATTTTCATTGTACATAATATTCGGCACAAAAAATATATCATTAAATTTTGTTTCTGCTACTTAGTAAGCTTCGATCTTAATTTAAAATCAAGGAAACTCATAAAAACTATGCGTAGTATTTTTATTTATAAATTATTTATAAATTTTCAAATATTCTTATTGGAAACATTTACCTTCTGTGTTTGGCTTCAATGGGCTTTAATAAAATTTTAACTTTTTATTTAAATTGCTTAGAAAATTAAACCTCAGCCTCAATTTTGTCAAAAAATTAATTTGTATATTAATGAACGTCGAATTTTAATTCAAATGACTTTTTTATGTTCTGATCATTCATGAGGCTTTATTTTGTGAACAAGTTGAAAAAAATTTCCGGATTTTTTTTCAAAATTTTAATAGACTGGAAATCGTCGTAGGTTGAGACAAAAAATATAGTTCAAATATGCCTCCAAACAATTGATGGTTATTTCCTTTCGAAAAGTTTTTTTTTAATTAAACTGATCAAAATTTTTATTTTTCTTAAACTGAAGCAAATAAATTGTTTTGTAAATTTTTTTTACGAATAAACTGAATTTTTCAAATTTGAAAGTTTATTATTTTCCATACAAAAATTAACCCTCCGCTACGGTTTCCTAATTGGGGCTAACAAATTTTGTATAGTTTTTGCCCGGAGGCTTTTGCTAGTTTTGACTATCGATTTGGCAAAGACTCAAGATCGCGGTGAGAGGTGGTAGTTGTTAATTATTACAACCAAATAAAAATACATATTTAAAGATCGAAAGTGTTAAGCTGCTTGTCAAGAACCGCCACCAAAACAAATAATTGGCTTGATTTAACTATTTTCTAACTGATTATAAGCCGATCGATCTTATTTTATTCCCGATGGCTATAGAAAAAACGGATAGCTTCAATCTGGAAAGAGGGCTCATTTTCCCGGATTTCCGATAGGATAAATATACGGTATTTATACGGTTTATTATATACCCAAAGTTTTCGTAATGTGAGGTAGGAACGGCAAAATAAATTAAATCTGATATAGTACTAAACCACCCCCAAACAACTGATTGGTGATGGGCTCGTCGCTTTTCAATCATCGGTTCACCCACAAGAGGGCGGCAAAGTCGGAAACGGAGGTACCATTTTCTCATCAATTACAAATCCGATCAACTTCATTCATGTGTCAAATTGAGCGGATTCTCAATGAGCAACAATATTGTGGTGGTTTTGTGTCTGAATTTATAAAAATACAGTAGATAACCTTAAGAAAGTGGTATTTTGGCCGGTTTGGTACCATTTACTCAAAATCCGCTCATCCGAATTTGTTTTAACTATGCTTATTCGATTTCTTATACAATTGCAAAAAATAATTGTGGACTACATTTTTCATTCATGTAATCAAAAAATTTCATGTCATCAAAAACATTTCAAAATTTTGAAAATCAGATTTTGAGCACTATTTTTATACATGTATGAATGTTTTTTGATGACATGAATGCAAAATGTAGTCCACAATTATTGTTTGCAATTGTATGAAAAATCGAAGGAGCATAGTTAAAACAAATTGTGATGAGCGGTTATCGAATAAATGTTACCAAATCGGCCAAAATACCACTTTTCTAAGGTAACATACTGTATTTTTATAAAGTCAGACAAAAAACCACCGCAATATTTTTGCTCATTGAGAATCCGCTGAATTTGACACATGAATGAAGTTGATCGGATATGTAATTAAGGAGAAAATGGTAACTCCGTTTTCAACTTTGCCGCCCTCTTGTGGGAGAACCGATGATTGAAAAGCGACGAAATCATCACCAATCTTTTTTTTGGGGGTTGTTTAGTATCTGAATTCAACCGTTTTGATTGGTTTAATTTGGAAAAGACGTAGGTATTTGCCAAAATTGATCGTTCTCATTGACGGATAGCAAGTTATCCAAATTGGAAATAAGAGGAGAAAAAATCTTACATACTGTAGTCATGCATTTTAAGGGGGTAGGTGTCGTAATTTTTTGAGCCCCTTATAGAATTAATTTATGATAAATTAATATTGGTTATGACTAAAGTTGACCCGAGGAATCTCGTGGTGGCAATCTTTTTTTTCAAAACAATCTAGAACAAAATCTAGAATTTTCAAAATTCGAATATTTTTTTGCTTTAACCCGCATAAAACCGGTATTCCACCATGATATGAACATTTTTTATTGGTGAATATGACCCACCGAAAACGATGCATGACATTAAAATTATCGGAAATGTCTTAATCGAATTCTAGAAATTTCAATTATTTTTAAGCCAAAATGTTAAACCTAATTATCGAATTTGACGCTGATTNTCACATCCGGTCTGAGTAATTTTTCGGTCTTGGTTATATCCGGTCTAAGTTTACTCTACTCAGACCGGATTTGATATTCCCCAAAATGAAAACAGTGACTTATTTTAGAAATTGTATTTCAATTAACGGGTAGAATTTATAGATATCAAAAAACGGACTACACAATAAAATATGTATTGAATAACTGTGATTATGCATTAATTGATAATTATTGATTAATAATCATTGATGAAAAACAATTCATGCTACAAAATGATTGCCTATGATATTTTTGCTTTTCGTTTTTGAAAACATACCGTCTCTGATTTTTTTGCTCAAAAACCAAGTTATCTGTAAATTTAAATCTTCTATTTTAAATTTGTTCCGATTTCAACTAATATCGCAACAAAGGTGTTGAAAATGATATTTACCACGGTTTGAGTTTTTAATTTCTTATGGCTTTTGCTGAACTAGCTCTCTTGTCCAATCAAAAAGAGCGAAGGCAAGAGAATTGCTTTAATACTTTTTGGTTCTCTCAAAACCATAAAAATGAAAACTGAACCTGTCAAACCTGGAGAGATATTTTGGTTAATAACAGGACTCGCCAGCTGGTTGCTAATATTATAACAAAAATAATTAAGGGTGCAAATCGGGGGGATACGATTGGGTTCAATACTGGGGAATCACAAACCAGCCAGATTCTCACAATCAGACCGAACTGAATTCCAATCTACTACCAACCTAGTACATGAACCTATACAATATATTGAACAGTAATTTTCACCGAGTTACCAATTTTGATTTTAGTTTTTTTATAATTTAATATTATTGCAAATCATCACATTTAATTCGTAATGTTGCAAAAGAAATTAAATTCATTACTCGGTAGAGTTAGTACATGGCCATAAAAGGGTTTATTTTATGCCCATTATGCACAATAATTGATAAATGATGGAAAACGATTGATTAATATGAATTATGCAACATAAATTATGCTGGTTGATCTGTGCATCTTTTGGCGTAATAATTGCCAAAAAAAAATAAAATAATTTAAAACAAACTAAAATATGCTTCTTTTAGGATTTATAATTTTAAGCAGCCTGTCAGTTTCAGCGATGCCAAGCAAAATCGAAAATTTTGAGAACTATCACGTGACTCGAATAATTTCGATTCGATCTGCAAAAAGACAAACCGCAACAATGAAAAATTTGACGCCATTGGTTTGGTTTGCTGTGAAATATGAAAAATCCTTGAATATTTTTCTTCAAAAAAATGATAAAAAATCGGATTTTGAAGGAACAATCACTAAGTTCAACTATTATTATAAGCGATACTTCGTAAAACTTTTGATCTGAACCCTGCAACAACTGTATTTGTGAAATGTCTATCATTTTAATTTGAAAATAAATCAAACCATTTTTATCCACAGACGATTAATTGTCTAGCATGCAAATAGGCGTACAGAACTTTAAAATCACTTGAGTTTGCCAAATTGTAAAGCCGTCGTCACCACCGAATTCGATGTTTTTGTTTACAGAGTGTTTTTTTCGTGGGAAAGTTCGAATTATATTTTTTTTGGTTTTTATACGACCCATAGTATGGATTCCATACCCATAATAGGACCAAAAAATTACATACACTTTGTATAACCGATGACAAATGTTGCAGCCAAATTTTGGTAAAAATTTTGATCTTTAATTCTAAAATGTCTAAAAAATAAAATTTTTGGAAACAATTAGTTTCAGCCAAAATTCTCAAAACTATACCGTATAGTTTTACGTATTAGTTATAGTCTATACGTCACTTCTTTCTGGTAGAATATTGCTGTCATTTTGGTTCTAAAAATTTTGGAAAAATTCTGTAACCTTATTTGAAATAAGTTATGTCCAAAAATTACAATTTTTTCGATTGATCGAGCTTATAAAATAATAAAACTGGATGATTTTTTTACAAACAGGGGTTTACGGTTTTGTGCGTGCAATCTCTCATTTGTGTTGTATCTCAATTTTGTATATCGAAAATCCTGCCTATGTGTCATATTTTATCACTACGACACAAATAGAAAAAGTGACCAATGAAATCACAGGATTATATTCACAGGACCAATGAAATCCCAGAATTTTTATTTTTCTGACGTAGTGATAAAATACGACACATAGGCAGGATTTTCGATATAATTGACCGGTATAATTGTTAAACACACTTTTTGTACCCTTAATAAAGGTCCCTTATCCATACAATTTTAAATACAAGAATTTTACCACTGATCCAACTAAGTTTGGTGAATTCTTCTAATAAAGGCATAATATTCTGGTGAGCTAGATAATACTGAGAAGATATGGTTAAACAATCAAAAATCACCTCAAAGTCTGAAACTTTTGTCAGTTGTATGATACAACTTGTATCATTAGAACTAAGTAAAGCAAAATCCAGGCTTATTCAAGCAACGTTGGTTCAGTGGTAGAATTCTCGCCTGCCACGCGGGAGGCCCGGGTTCGATTCCCGGACGTTGCACTTTTTGGTTTCGTCAGAATTAAAAAAACTCACACAAATGGGTATCAATGTTTTTAAGCCATCTTGTAGAGAATTTTTTTTTGGTCAATTCAAGACCCAGGATTTTGTTTCTTTTCGAAATTTAGTAGATCTCAAAGGCGTCTAATTAAGAGCTATCATTGATAGCCTATCATTGTTTATGGTTTATTAATAACCCGTAATACAGAAATAACTCAGTAAATACAGATACATACTGCTCCAGCTATACCTGTGGCAGTCAATGAGACTACGAACTCGAGACCTAATGAATTTGACATTAAGAAACGCAACGGATCTCTTCACACTAGCAGGGTTTCGCTCGAAAAGCGCTACATCCATCAGCTATCGTGGATCCATTATAATTGTTAGAGTATGTTGAAATAAGAAGATTACAAAAGATCAAATATACGGTTTTCATGTGTTTATTAAGCCTATCTTGTAGAGAATTTTTTTCTGCCGTCATTTTAAGACGCACACACGCCATTTGGGTTTTTGGTTTTGAATTTTTTTTCAAAAAATATAGTTTTTTAAAGGTGCCGAAAGTGACCTGTGTATCCTCGGTTCTCACGGGAGTTTAAAAATACGGTATCAGAAATAAAATATAATTGACTTGACAGCCAAGGGTTTTTTACATAGGAGGAAATTTTTTCTGCAATCAGGAGTTAATTATTCTTGCTGGTCAACACTCTAAGTTCAATCGTAGTAGTACTAGTTTTGAACATTTTACTTGTCCTACACGACCTTCACCAGTACATAATTGACCATTAGTTGCTAATATTTGATGAGAAAGTCGACCCTTCCGATTCTTTGAGGGTCTCAAATCCAAGTCTCGGATGAACCTTGAAATTCCCTATGAACTTTGGACGGTCATGGGTTGACCGGGTGATAGGTTTGCTCTAAATCGAGAAACCCTAACACGAAAAATACTTAACCTCCTGTTTGCAAGAAAACAATGATAGCTCTTAATTAGACTCCTTATAGAGCTTCAAACTGAAGCATGAAAATTTTGAGCTACAAATTCAAATTTTTAAATTCCACCTAACGAAAAAAAATCCTGTCGGGCTTAAAATGACACAGAAAAATTCTCGTACAAGGATGAGCTTAAAACAAAATTGATACCATTTTTTAACTTTTGAAATTCCCTTATTTCAACTCGTCTTACGCCGCTTCTTTTAGGGTTACGAAAATTCACCGCGATTTTTGCAAAATCGGATCCCGATCGGATTCCTCTTTTCAAATGCGGCCCGATCCTTTCCCTCGAATCACTGTACAAATAAAATTATTAACATCAAACAACAAAAATGAGCTCTGTTCTACCGCGCTAGTTTATCATAATTTATATCAAAATCAACACAACTTGAACTCTGGGATACACACAAATACTTTGACAAAGTTATTATTTGAAATCAAACCTAATCTCTTATTAAAAATTTACCGGAATACAAAACCAAAAACCTCACAAGCGATATTATTAACGAGATATCAGAAGTACATTTGATATAAGTATGCGTTTTTTATTTTCAATCATATTTTATTTTGCACACACTGTCAAACAGAATTCATTGTGAGAAAAATTAATTGGCGGAAAGCTACAAGAATTGGCGAATTTCCCATCTATTGCAAATTAATGATAGGAACTGGTGACCAAAATAAATGGAACAATAGATTAAGAGTGATTCTTGATATCAGTTTCGGTATAATTTCCCGAGAAATTATTGCATCTAATGCAGAAAAATTCCCATACACTGACATTTTTAAAATTTTATATAAAATTTGGAATTACAGAAATTTGAATAAAATATGACACAGAATTAACAAAAAAAATTTCACACTGAAGACTGTGCCAGCGTCAATTCATGTTTTGAACAAAGACGATTCTCCATCGAATATCAGAAATATAAAATCAATAATTTCCTTCTTTTGAGGTTAACAAAATCTATATCATTGAAATAACTGCGGCATTTTAGATTCAACGCAGATGACACCAAAATTAAAAAAAAAGACTCATTTCATTGTTCATGATTGAATTCATTCTTGTGACAAAAAACCTACAAAGTTCGTAATGAGAACTATTTCAAACCAGGGTGGTCACAGTTTGATCGATCTGGCTTGATCGGATATCAAAAAAATCGATCCGATCCAATTTTCTGAGAGCGCCTACCGACCAAAATTTTTTTTTCGAAATGTGGCTGACCCCTGATTTTAACCATTATAAGAACCGCCATAATAGGTTTTGGGTTTTTCACGAGGGTAAATAATTCCCTTAATAAACACCTTCTGTTCTATGATGTCGCACGGCCTGAAAGGCGGCCTCATGAGTGAACTAGGAAAGCCTTAGGATTGTGGGATTGGTACTGCAGCCCCCGCACATACTAGATTAACAGAAAGGTGTTAAGGGATATCCCTAGCTGACGAGATGGATTAATCACTAGCAGCTCATTGTTGTAAACATTATTTGGCCACAGAAGTAGCAATTCAGAGTTGCAACAATTTATCAACACGACTCGAGCGGCTGTCTAACGGAAAAGAATGATTACCAATATAGATTAACTGTATTAACTTACCTGTTTAATTTCTGCAGATCGTTAATATAGCCGAAATATCAAAACAAAATAAACTTAATGTTAATTTTAAACATATTATTACAAGCAGGTCGCAGCGGATAGCTGAACAGGCGGATAGGTGAAATCCGCTAATAGGTGACAGGTTTTGAGCGACAACAATTTTCTCCTGACGTCCAGGGCGATAGGTGAAAAGCAAATGAAAGTTTTTTTAGTATACCCAGTTAAATTAACGAACAAGTACTACACGTACTATTATATTTACAGAATTGGTTTAAGAAATCATTATCAATAATCAAAAATTTGAATTAGATTCTGTTTAAATAAAATTTTCATATACAGTATGCTTTATTTTCGCGGAAATAGCAAAGTAAGGCTCGGGAGGAATTCATTTTATCACCGCAGCAATCGAAATATTTGAAATAGAGAAACGCTTGGTTGTATATTTATTTAAACGGCTCCTTCTATCGGGGATACTACGCAGAAATGTTTGAAATAATCATTTATCCATTACGATCCCAAGCCTGAGCAAAAATTGGCTTTTTTTCAATTTTGGTCACATAACGTGAACCAGCGGGATTTTTCTCTGATAATCCGAGTCTAGTCACTAGGCCTTTCCCCGCGGCGAGGCCATAATATAATGCTGAAGAAAATACAAACAAAAGATCCAATTTCGAATGATTATTGTGCATTCCACAATAATAAAATTCTGTATTTTCTGACGTTTTGTTTCAGATTCTTCTTTCAAATGGTTAGAAGTGACATTAATATGGGATGTCAAACTAAACTTCCGCAAATTCAGGATTTTTTTATAACAAGAACTATTGTTCTGCATCTTTAAGATTGCTTTCGATATACGCTCAAATGAAACCGACAGTTTTCGAATCTGTTGATCAGAATAAGCTAATGTTCGACGGTCAAGGATACTGAATGGTACCCTAATTCCGACACATCCATTATTGTACGATTTGTTGCTCCAGATGAAAACGCTATAAGCCATTTTATCGCCTACTACCTATTTCCCAACGGAACAACTCCACTTCAAAAACGTTTACCTATCTTTATAGCGCGTGTTCGAATCCCACTAATTGTTGTCTTACTAGACGTCTTCGAGTATCGATTATAGGCAAGGGTGCTTGATATTCGGGACCGCAAATTTCGATTCGATGTGTAAATCACTCAAGCAATGCACAAGACAGTCACTTAGACAACATCCAGTGGGATTCGAACACGTGCTATAGAATAGTAAACTTTTTTGGGAGAGCTGAGGTTTCGATAAGGGTACAGTCCAGTGTCAATATATCTTTTAAATTATAGCGCAATACCAAAATTAACAGAAAATAAATTTTAACAGTACTTTAGTGTAAGCATAAAGATGCAAAAAAATTGTTTCTACAACATTTTTCAGAAGTTTTTCAAATTGGTAAGTGCTTTAGAAAATTTACCATTTGATTTACAATACTACTTTCAAAATTATCAGCTATTGCGTAAAAATGCAAAACCGGTTTACCGATTTTTTCGTAAAAATAAAATTTCAAGGTTAAAATGAAGGTGAATTGAGAAGAAACGGGTTTTTTATTTTACGAAGTTACTGGTAATTTGTTAAGAAAAATGTGATCAGGCCGGTTTTATTTTTAACGAATTCCATTTAAGAATAATTATAAAATATGTGGAAAAAAAGTTTCGCAATCCGACTTGAACTAGTGGCGAAAAAGGACTCATTTTAAACTAACAAAGCCTATGGGTCGAAAAATACAGAAAAATCCCTCATAAGTGCACTGATTTTTGATACCACTTGGTGTGGATAGTTTTTTTTTTAATTAATGGATTGTTTTTTTCCTTGAGTTGGATAGACTAACCGGAAGCCGAATGTATGAGTATCCATCAGAAAAGTTTTTTGTTTTGTGGGTTGAAATTCTTCTTGAAAAGTTGTTTGATTTACCGGTATTGTTCTTCATGACCAAATTGAATTTTTTACTCGGAAATAAATTTCTCTCCATTTCGAGTTTGATTCCGAAAATAGTACAACATGCCTTGAACATAATCACCTTTAATACAGAATAATATATCATGATGAAATTAAAAAAAAGAGAAAATTTAATTTTATGAAATTATTTATCAGTTCCTTGAAAGTAGTCATTTATTCGTGACGGTTCTGCAGCGCTTTTGCCTCAAAATAACAACACACTTGAACAATTAAATAATTTCCACTCGACAGGAAATCCTAAAATTAGTCAATTGCCTAACGACTAGGGTGGTTTAGGATTATTAGGCTTGCAAAAAGTAACTTTATCGTAATGGATGGTTCTTTTTTTCCATTTTTCAAGTAAAATATTTTCCCCATAATTTGAATTTATGCATCAGATACAACTTCGCACGTTCTTTTTGATTATCAATGTTTCTTACAAACAGTTGAAAAAAAAAACATTAAAAAAAGTTTTTTTGCGCAAAAATTTTATTATAAAATGTTTTTTGCAAATTTTTTTTTAACAAAACATTCATTAACATTTAAAACAGTATTTCCAATCAGATATCTTTGAATCAAAGAAACTAATGCAAAAATAAGTAGCCCTGGGCTTTCTAAACTTTATAATGCTTGAAACAACCTTTAAACTGGTATTTTTTGTTGAAAAACTCATGGNTGCATTTTGCGTTTTCGCCGTTTTGCTTGCGACCCAACATTAATACTCGTCCAAATATACAAAGGTACTAAACGATTTGAAATAATGAATTATTAAACTTAAAAATGGGTATCAATGCTTTTAAGCTATGTTTAAGAGAATTTTTTCTGGCCATTTTAAGACGTAGGATTTTTTTTTTCATTAATTTGAAAAAAACTTGATTTTTCGGTTAATTTTTTTAACAGGTTATCCGGAATTCAGTTCTAGCGAAGCCGTAATTTTTTGCCAGTGAAAATTAAGCGTTTTTCGGTCACACGTTTTTTGCTTCAGGGTCGGCGATCAATATTTGACCTAGAATTACCCGTTAAAGTTCAATTTCAAGTTCATCGTACACTTGAAAGTACCCGCAAAAGAACTGGAAGGATCGACTTTTTGGTGAGCGTATTTAAAACTATGGGTCAATTATTTACTATTATGTCGCTAGAGTATAAAAATNAAGGGTTTTTTACATAGGAGGAATTTTTTCTGCAATCAGGAGTTAATTATTTTGCTGGTCAAACCTCAAGTTCATCGTGTAGACTAGTTTTGACCATTTTTTGCTCTCTACCGACCTTTCAGTACATAATTGACCATTAGTTGCTAATATTTTCATGAGAAAGTCGACCCTTCCGATTCTTTTGAGGGTTCATCCAAGTCTCGGATGAACTTGAAATTCACCTTGAACTTTGACCGGTCATTGTGGTTGACCGGGTGATAGGTTTGCTCTAAATCGAGAAACCCTAACCGAAAAATACTTAACTCCTGTTTGCAGAAAAAACAATGATAGCTCTTAATTAGACTCCTTATAGAGCTTCAAAACTGAAGGCATGAAAATTTGAGCTACAAATCAATTTTTTAAATTCCATAAACGAAAAAAAATCCTGGGGCTTAAAATGACCAGAAAAAATTCTCTACAAGATGGCTTAAAAAAATTGATACCCATTTTTTACTTTTGAAATTCCTTATTTCAAATCGTCTTACAGCCGCTTCTTTTTTAGGGTTATCGAAATTCAAGCGATTTTTTGCAAATCGATCCGATCGGATTCCTCTTTTTCAAATGGGCCGATCCCTTTCCTCGAATCTTGTACAAATAAATTTTACATAAACAACAAAATGAGCTCTGTTCTACGGTAGTTTATAATTAATTTATATCAATCAAACAATTGAACTTGGGATAAACAAATATTTGACAAAGTTTATTATTTGAAATCAAATACATTTTATTAAAAATTTACGGAAATACAAAACCAAAAACCTCACAAGCGATATTATTAACGAGATATCAGGAAAGTACATTTGATATAAGTATGTTTTTTTATTTTCATCATATTTTATTTGCCCACTGTCAAACAGAATCATTGTGAGAAAAAATTATTGGCGGAAAAGCTACAAGAATTGGCGAATTTCCATCTATTGCATTAATGATAGGACTGGTGACCAAAAAAATGAACAATAGATTAAGAGTGTTCTTGGTATCATTTTCGGGTTAATTTCCGAGAAATTGATTGCATCTAATGAAAAATTCCATCACTGACATTTTTAAAATTTTATTAAAAATTTGGAATTTACAGAAATTTGAATTAAAATATGACAAGAATTACAAAAAAAATTTCACATGAAGACTGGCCACGTCAATTATGTTTGAAAAAGACGATTCTCATCGATTCAGAAATATAAAAAATAATAATATTTTTTTGAGGTTAACAAATTATATCCATTGAAATAACTGCGCATTTTAGATCACACCAGATGAACACCAAAATTAAAAAAAAAAGATTCATTTCATTTTCTGATTGAATATTTTGTGACAAAAAACCTACAAGTTCGCAATGAGAACTATTTCAACCAGGGGTGGTACAGTTTGATCGGATTGGTTGGATCGGATCAAAAAAATCGATCCGATCCAATTTTTTTGAGAGCGCTATCGATCCAAAAAAATTTTCGAATGTGCTGACCCCTGGTTTTAACCATTATAAGACCGCCATAATAGTTTCGGTTTTTCCGGAGGTAATATCTCTTAAACACCTTTCTGTTAATCTATGATGTGCAGGCTGAAAGGCGGCCTCATGAGTGGCTAGGAAGGGCCTTAGGATTGTGAGGATTGGCTACTCAGCCCGCACATTATAGATTAACAGAAAGGTGTTAAAGGGATATCCTAGCTGAAGAGTGGATTATCACTGCAGCTCATTGTTGTAAACATTATTTGGCCACAGAAGTAGCATTCAGAGTTGGCACAATTTATAACACGGGCTGTCTACGGAAAGAAATGATTACAAATATAATTAACTGTATTAACTACCTGTTTTAACTTTCTGATGATCGTTAAATAGCCGAAATATCAAACAAATAAATTATGTTATTTTAAACTATTTTACAGCAGGGTCCGGCGGATAGGTGAAATCCGGCTAATAGGTGAAGGTTTTGAGCGACAAAATTTTCCTTCCTGACGTCCGGCGGATAGGTGAAAAGCAAATGATAAGGTTTTTTTTAGTATACAGTTAATTACCGAACAGTACTAACGGTACTATTATATTTACAGAATTGTTTAAAAATCATTATCACATAATCAAAAATTTGAATTAGATTCTGTTTAAATAAAATTTTCATATACAGTATGTCTTTTATTTTCGCGGGAAATAGAAAGTAAGGCTCGGGAGAATTCATTTTATCACCCAGCCAATCGAAATATTTGAAATAGACGCTCGCTTGGTTTGTATATTTATTAAACGGCTCCTTACTATCGGGGATACTACGCAAGAAATGTTTTGAAATATCATTTATCCATTACGATCCCAAGCTGAGAAAAATGGCTTTTTTTCAATTTTGGTCAATAATAACGTGAACGGGATTTTCTCTGATAATCCGAGTCTAGTCACTAGGCTTTCACCCGCGGAGGCCATAATATATGCTGAAAGAAAATAAAAAACAAGGATGCCAATTTGAATGATTTTGTGCATTCAAAATAAAAAAATTTGTTATTTTTGACGTTTTTTCAGATTTTTTTTAAATGGTTAGAAGTGACATAATGGGTGTCAATGACATATGGGTGTCAAACTAAATTCTATTGTTTGCATTTTAGATTGCTTTCGATATATGCTCAATGAAACCGACAGTTTTCGAATTTGTTGATCAGATAGTAATGTTGAGCGGTCAGGGACACTGACTGTACCTTAATTCGAACACATCATTATTTGTACGATTTTTGCTCCAGATGAAAACGCTTATAAGCATTATCGCCTATATCCTTTTCCCAACGGAACTCCATCTCAAAAACGTTTACTATCTTTATAGCGCGTGTTCGAATCCCACTAATGTTGTCTTACTGATCGTCTTGAGTATGATTATAGGCAAGGGTGCTTGATATTGGGACCGCTAATTTTGATCGATGTGTAATCACTCAAGCAATCACTAAGACAGTCACTTAGACAACATCAGTGGGATTCGAACACGTGCTATAGAGATAGTTAACGTTTTTGGGAGAGCTGAGGTGTTCGGATAAGGGTACAGTCAGTGTCATATATTTTTAAATTTATAAAGCGAATACCAAAATTAACAGAAAATATATTTTACAGTACCTAGTGTAAGATAAGATGGCAAAAAATTGTTTCTAAACATTTTTAGAAGTTTTTTCAAATTGTAGTGCTTTAGAAAATTTTACCATTTGATTTACAATACTCTTTCAAAATTATCAGCTATTGCGTAAAAATGCAAAACCGGTTTACGATTTTTTTCGTAAAAATAAAAATTTCAAGGTTAATTGAAGGTTATTTGAGAAAAGGGTTTTTATTTTACGAAGTTACTGGTAATTTTTAAGAAAATTGTGATCAGCCGGTTATATTTTGTAACGAATTCGCATTTAAGAATAATTTTAAAAATATGTGGAAAAAAAAGTTTCGCCAATCCGAACTTGACCTAGTGGCGAAAAAGGACTCATTTTAAACTAACAAAGCCTATGGGTCGAAAATACAGAAAAAATCCTCATAAGTGCACTGATTTTTTACCGCTTGGTGCTGGATAGTTTTTTTTTAATTATGGATTTGTTTTTTTCTTGAGTTGGATAGAATAACCGGAAGCGATGTATGGAGTATCCATCGAAAACTTTTGGTTTTGTGGTTGAAATTCTTCTTGAAAAGTTGTTTGATTGACCGGTATTGTTTCTTCATGACCAACATTTGAATTTTTTACTCGAAATAATTTCTCTCCATTTCGAGTTTTGATTCCGAAAATAGCTACAGCATGACCTTGAACATAATCACCTTTATACAGATAAATATATCATGATGAAATTAAAAAAAAAGAGAAAATTTATTTTTAATGAAATATTTATCAGTTCCTTGAAAGTAGTCATTTATTGTGACTGTTCCTGCAGCGTTTTGCTCAAAATAACAAACTTGAACAATTAAATAATTTCCACTCGACAGGAAGTCCTAAAAATATAGTCAATGCCTAACGACTAGGTTGGTTTAGGATTATTAGGTTGCAAAAAGTCAACTTATCGTAATGATGGTTTTTTTTAATTTTCAAGTAAATATTTTCCCCATAATTTTAATTTATGCATCAGATCACAACTTCGCACGTTTCTTTTGATTATCAATGTTTCTACAAACAGTTGAAAAAAATAAACATTAAAAAAGTTTTTTTGCCAAAAAATTTATATTATAAATGTTTTTTGCAAATTTTTTTTAACAAAACATTCATTAAACATTTTAAAAACAGTATTTCCAATCAATATTTTGAATCAAAGAAACTAATGCAAAAATAAGTAGCCCTGGGCTTTCTAAACTTTATAATGCTTGAAACAACCTTTAAACTGGTATTTTTTGTTGAAAAACTCATGGTTAAACATTTTCAGCTTCAAACAACGCCATCATTCAGTTTAGTACTTCAATATTTTAAATTCCGCAAACTGTGCAAACTAGCGAATTAAATCTAACCTCAAAATCTATTTTTTCAATTTTTTCCATTTTGAGTTCATAATCATCAATATTCAGAGAAAGTTTTTTAAAAATTTCTCTTGCTGGTAATATTCGTTTCCATCCTTCGATTTCAAAAGTGGTTCCTAAAACAAGTCTTTTTATCACAGTTGTGAGCGCAGCAAATTGCCTGTTGAAAGCGTGTCCACAAATCAATTTTGTCCAAAAATTTTGCGTTTCGAAGCAAAAAAATTTTATTTAGATTTTTATGTAAGAAATGTTTTCATTTCAGTAAAATGACTCATTATAATCAGGTAGAAACGGTAAAAATTTTCTTTACTTCACATTTTATTTAATTATATTTATATTTTAGCCCTAGAAAAATATTACTTTCAGTACTATTTATCAACTATTTAACAAATTATCAAAAAGTTGTGAGCTGCTGCTAAGGTGTTACAGGTTTTGCAGTTTATTTTAATTCTACGATATTTATGGAAAAATGAAAAAGTACAATTTGTTAGAATTTTTCAAAGAACAAGAAATAACCCCGTTGTCAACTCAAATAAAATATCCAAGAAGGTCGAGAATAACCTGTAACAGCCTAGCTGCTGCTCAAAATTGAACAAAACGTTTTGGAAATTGCAAATGTTAAAAACTTAAAATTTTTCTTGAAAAATTTCAAGTCTTAAGCCTAAAAAAGGCACGTGCAAACTTGATTTTTATTTCAAGCCATAGCTGACACCTTTCAAATTATTTTTGTACTGATAGTATTGTTTCAAAGGCCACAATTAAAACTTATATTTAAAACTATGAAAACTATGGGTATTTCGTTCGCTTGACATTCGTTACACAACAAAAATAAATATATTTAGACCACGTGACAACAAATAATTTTTACAATTTTTTTTATTTTGTTTTTTGCCACTTGATAAGTTTCGTCACAATTCTCTAACGTTGTCTGCAAGGTTATTAGAATGGTGCACACGCTACCTGCTAATAAACGTCATTTCATCTTTAATATTTGCAAGTCCTTGAAAACTGCGTGGGTTAACACAGGAAACAAAAATCTTGAAAAATTTTTGATAAGAAAATTCTCCATTTGGTTTTGTTATTTCCAGCAATATATAATCGTAGAACAAATTTGAAGGATATTTTGTTTAAAAGATTGAACAAGAAGTATCAAGCATTTTCGAAAAACTGATAAAATAGCAAAAGAATGGCACAAATTGCTTTTATTCTGGTTATGAAAATCGGTACGACTCTCTGTGTAAATATGATGAGAAGAAACCAGGTCGCCAAGGTTGTCGAGGTCGGTCATATCAACAGAACCTTGAGTATTTTCACCAACATTAACCTGCAAAATTGAAGGATTTGAATTCATTATCGAAATTATACTTTTTGTGATTCTTTTTTCATTTGACTTATATCCTTATCGGGTCGTTGGTCAGGATCAATCTGAAAGGCATTTAATAGTTTTCTACAATAACGTTACTCTCGGATGCATATCTATAACGGTACTTGCTGGGCCCTTTAGCCACTTTTGAGCAACAATTTTACATAAATCGCCTTTTGAATGACTTTTCGATTAAGTTCTTAGATAGCTCAAACTGAGCAGAAATATCCTTTCCCAACCGAACTCCATCTCAAAAACGTTTACTATCATCCCACTGATGTTGTCTAAGTGATTGTTTAGTGATCGCTTGAGTGATTACACACCGATCAAATTTAGCGGTCCCAATATCAAGCATACTTGCCTATAATCATACTCAAGACAATCACTCAGACACCATTAGTGGGCTTCGAACACGCGCTATAGAGAAAAGTAAACGTTTTTTAGATGGAGTTTCATTGGAAAAAAGGCTATTTAGTGAATAATTTAGATATTAAATGGTTCGAATCGGACCATTTTCTATTTTTTCTATGAGATGAGTGAGATTGTCAATAATCATTTTTTAACTATGGTCTGATTTTGGACCATTTTTTCTTATTATTTTTCCCTGAATATTTGTGCTCAGTTCAAGCTATCTACAACTCAATCGGATAAGTTGTTTCAATAGCCGGATTAAATAAAATTTTTGACTAAAAAAGTGGCTTAAAAAGCCCGGCAAGTACTATAATATATTTTTTAAAAATAACAATTAACTTATTATATTTACTCAAAAAATTGTGCGCAGGAATTCTTAGATTTTGACAAATCAAGTTTTATGAAGTTTTATTTCTTTACTGTATTTAAAAAAAACTGAAGATGCAATCAACGCGAAACTAGTAGTTAATATTACTATTATTTAAATAATAGATATGGTTCAATAAAGTTTGAAAACATGATTGACTGCCTGCCAAAAAGGTTTAAGTATACGGATACTGTATACGGCAAACAATGTCATTTCTTTCAAAGAGCATATTTAGAATATGTGGGCATTTTAAAGTGAAGTTATTTTCGTTGATTCGAAAAAAATAATTAGAAAAAAATTCCCGAAAAAATATGGAAAATTTTTTGATAATTTTCGGAACTTTTTCAAAAAATATCTCAAAATTTGACGAATTCCAAAAGTTGAATTCGAACTTCAAAATTTTGTAAAAAGCAATAATACGAAAATTCAAAAGTCACAATAGTTGCCTAGATTAATTAAACGGTATCACTTTGTTAGAATGCGTGAGTTAAAATACGAGTATGAAGAGTAACTAACCAAGAAATGATTTAGAATACATTGTTTAAAAAGTTTATCATCAAGGATATCCCCCATATCCGGATCTGTCAAATAGGACCGAGGCCCTTAAAGTTAACAGGGCAGTTCAAGGTCTTTTTAAATGCATCAAAAATTTTAGATTCTCAATTTTACGTAGAATTTTGCGCTGATCACGAATTATGGTAATTTTCTTATATTTTGAGGTTTCACTCAGATAATTTCGTCTTAAATATTGTCTGTTTTCGATCCTTAAAAATTGAAAAAAACGAAAATCACATCATACGATGGTTCTAAGTTAGCACTTGCAAAATATCCCTATAATCACCTTTTGAATAATCTCATAGATGTAGGTTGAGGGAGCCAATCCTAAGACACCTTCTAGCCACTCATGAGGCCGCTTTCTCTTCTTTTCAGCCCACATCTATTAGATTAATCAACAGGTGATAAAGGATATGGGGTCCGACACATTTATGTACATCAATATCCCTTAATCACACCTTTGTTAATATCCCGGCCCTCCTTACTTCTTAAAAGCACACTACGTTTGCTAATCAGGGCCGGATATTAACAAAAGTGTGATAAAGAGATACAGTTAAAAAAGTCTACATCGATGAGGCATTAATTTCAAAAAAAACGAAGTGTTTAATAATCGAGAAATTTTATTTTTGACATACAAATTATGAACATTATTTCAAATTTTTTCTCTGTAGGGAAAAGACTCTGAAGATTAATTTTTTTGGACAATATGAAATAAAAACTGCCTGTTTTCAAACAAATCATCTGCTAACCTGTAAAAAACCCGCAATTATTTTTTTCAACTTTGTTCCATAAATTTTTTCCAATTTTAATTCCGGTTCTGTTTTGGCTGAGCCATTAACGACCAAGCTGTATCCCATGCAAAAAGAACCAAAATTGCCAATTTTCCAAATGAATAAAGATCGGACTTTTTGTGAACTTGTCCGATCATTTGTTCTGGACTAGCAAATCCAGGTGTTCCAGCATTTTTTGAACATGTGGCTAAATCACCAGAAAGTCCAAAATCTGCAAGGACCAAATTGTCAACATTCGCCGAATTCCATTTATTAAGCCTAAGCACTTTTTGCAAAATATTTGTATCATACTAAGGTAGAATGTTTGAAGGTTTTAAGTCTAAATGCACTAAGTTGCTTTTTTGAATTTCCTCTACAGCCTTCCCAATCCGTGATATTATTTGAAGTCTATCTGATAAATCCAGTTTTGATGCTTTATTTTTAAATTTCTTCAAATAAACCCATAAGTTTCGTCATATCGCATTGAACTTTAAAAAAATTACAATGTTGAGATTAAGTAGCGTTAAGGGGGGTTGCGGGTCGCAGAAAAAAGACCAAAATGACTTTTAATAATTCCAATTTACTACTTAATCAAAAAACAGAATAACTAAGATCTACCGAAATACAAACTTTCAAACAAAAACAGTCGATTGTATGAAAACAAGTTGTATGAAACATAAGTTGATATGAATTTCCGGATCCANTCAAATCACCCAAAAGGTGTTAAAGGGATATAATCGTAGAACAAATTTGAAGGATTATTTTGTTTAAAAGATTGAACAAGAAGTATCAAGCATTTTCGAAAAACTGATAAAATAGCAAAAGAATGGCACAAATTGCTTTTATTCTGGTTATGAAAATCGGTACGACTCTCTGTGTAAATATGATGAGAAGAAACCAGGTCGCCAAGGTTGTCGAGGTCGGTCATATCAACAGAACCTTGAGTATTTTCACCAACATTAACCTGCAAAATTGAAGGATTTGAATTCATTATCGAAAGTATACTTTTTGTGATTCTTTTTTTCATTTTATTTATATCTATATCGGGTCGTTGGCCAGGATCAATCTGAAAGGCATTTAAAGTTTTCTACAATAACGTTACTCTCGGAGGCATATCTATAACGGTACTTGCTGGGCCCTTTAGCCACTTTGAGCAACCAATTTTTACATAATTCGCCTTTTGAATGACTTTTCCGATTAAGTTCTTAGATAGCTCAAACTGAGCAGAAATATCCTTTCCCAACGGAACTCCATCTCAAAAACGTTTACTATCATCTCCACTGATGTTGTCTAAGTGATTGTCTTAGTGATCGCCTGAGTGATTACACACCGATCAAATTTAGCGGTCCCAATATCAAGCATACTTGCCTATAATCATACTCAAGACAATCACTCAGACACCATTAGTGGGCTTCGAACACGCGCTATAGAGAAAAGTAAACGTTTTTAGATGGAGTTTCATTGGAAAAAGGCTATTTAGTGAATAATTTAGATATTAAATGGTTCGAATCGGACCATTTTCTATTTTTTCTATGAGATGAGTGAGATTGTCCAATAATCATTTTTTAACTATGGTCTGATTTGGACCATTTTTCTTATTATTTTTCCCTGAATATTTGTGCTCAGTTCAAGCTATCTACAACTCAATCGGATAAGTTGTTTCAATAGCCGGATTAAATAAAATTTTTGACTAAAAAAGTGGCTTAAAAAGCCCGGCAAGTACTATAATATATTTTTTAAAAATAACATTAACTTATTATATTTACTCACAAAATTGTGCGCAGGAATTCTCTAGATTTTGACAAATTCAAGTTTATGAAGTTTTATTTCTTTACTGTATTTAAAAAAAAACTGAAGATGCAATAACGCGAAACTAGTAGTTAATATTACTATTATTTAAATAATAGATATGGTTCAATAAAGTTTGAAAACATGATTGACTGCCTGCCAAAAAAGGTTTAAGTATACGGAATACTGTATACCGGCAAACAATGTCATTTCTTTCAAAGAGCATATTTAGAATATGTGGGCATTTTAAAGTGAAGTTATTTTCGTTGATTCGAAAAAATAATTAGAAAAAAATTCCCGAAAAATATGGAAAATTTTTGATAATTTTCGGAACTTTTTCAAAAAATATCTCAAAATTTGACGAATTCCAAAAGTTGAATTCGAACTCAAAATTTTGTAAAAAAGCAATAATACGAAAATTCAAAAGTCACAATAGTTGCCTAGATTGTGAAACGTAACTTTGATGGTATATCCCTTTATCACTTTTTGGTTAGAATGCGTAGCCACAACGTTAAAATCACACGTTAAAAGGAGTAGTGGCTACGCATTCTAACCAAAAAGTGATAAAGGGATATTGAAGGAAATACATTTAATCAGTAAAAAGTTTATCATCAAGGATATCCCCCATATCCGGATCTGTCAAATAGGACCGAGGCCCTTAAAGTTAACAGGGCAGTTCAAGGTCTTTTTAAATGCATCAAAAATTTTAGATTCTCAATTTTACGTAGAATTTTGCGCTGATCACGAATATGGTAATTTTCTTATATTTTGAGGTTTCACTCAGATAATTTCGTCTTAAATATTGTCTATTTTCGATCCTTAAAAATTGAAAAAAACGAAAATCACATCATTACGATGGTTCTAGAGTTTAGCACTTGCAAAATATCCCTATATCACCTTTTGAATAATCTCATAGATGTAGGTTGAGGGAGCCAATCCTAAGACACCTTCTAGCCACTCATGAGGCCGCTTTCTCTTCTTTTCAGCCCACATCTATTAGATTAATCAACAGGTGATAAAGGGATATGGGGTCCGACACATTTATGTACATTCAATATCCCTTAATCACACCTTTGTTAATATCCCGGCCCTACTTCTTAAAAGCACACTACGTTTGCTAATCAGGGCCGGGATATTAACAAAAGTGTGATAAAGAGATACAGTTAAAAAGTTCTACATCGATGAGGCATAATTTCAAAAAAAACGAAGTGTTTAATAATCGAGAAATTTTATTTTTTGACATACAAATTATGAACATTATTTCAAATTTTTTTCTCTGTAGGGAAAAGACTCTGAAGATTAATTTTTTGGACAATATGAAATAAATAACTGCCTTGTTTTTCAAACAAATCATCTGCTAACCTGTAAAAAACCCGCAATTATTTTTTTCAACTTTGTTCCATAAATTTTTTCCAATTTTAATTCCGGTTCTGTTTTCGGCTGAGCCATTAACGACCAAGCTGTATCCCATTCAAAAAGTACCAAAATTGCCAATTTTCCAAATGAATAAAGATCGGACTTTTTGTGAACTTGTCCGATCATTTGTTCTGGACTAGCAAATCCAGGTGTTCCAGCATTTTTTGAACATGTGGCTAAATCACCAGAAAGTCCAAAATCTGCAAGGACCAAATTGTCAACATTCGCCGAATTCCATTTATTTAGCCTAAGCACTTTTTGCAAAATATTTGTATCATACATAAGTAGAATGTTTGAAGGTTTTAAGTCTAAATGCACTAAGTTGCTTTTTTGAATTTCCTCTACAGCCTTCCCAATCCGTGATATTATTTGAAGTCTATCTGATAAATCCAGTTTTGATGCTTTATTTTTAAATTTCTTCAAATAAACCCATAAGTTTTCGTCATATCGCATTTGAACTTAAAAAAATTACAATGTGAGATTAAGTAGCGTTAAGGGGGTTGGGGTCGCAGAAAAAAGACCAAAAATGACTTTTAATAATTCCATTTACTACTTAATCAAAAAACAGAATAACTAGGATCTACCGAAATCACAAACTTTCAAACTAAAACAGTCGATTGTATGAAAACAAGTTGTATGAAACATAAGTTGATATGATTTCCGGATCCACCGAAAACGGTGCTAGAAATCTTATAATCGTGAAATTTGAAAGTCTATGTCCTATCTCAATTTTTGAGGTATCAACTGTATTCTTTTTTCAAAAAGAGCGCATCAAAAATGACTTCAGATTGTCGGTGGAACATTTAAAGATTGTTTTTGAGAGCGCTTGTATTCTAGAAAAATCGTTTCTTCATGCTCGAATATCAGGGGTTTTGAACATCTATCTCCTTCGTAATTTTTCGAGATCCGTTTTCACGAACTTTATTAATGTCACCACTTAAAATTTCTCAACAGATCATTGGTGGAATATTTTCAAAATTATTTCCTAGCTTTGCTGCAGGGCGCCAAAGTGAAATTTTAAAATTGAAAACATCATTCATGAAAATTGTATGATTATATCTAAAATTTTACCAAAGTTTTCAATTTGAATGTGATTTCTAACTAAGATTTCCACTAGAATTCTAAAATTTAGATTTCGTTTCTTAACATGTCGGAAAGTATTTTTTTCTTTAAAATATCACAAGTTTATTAGTGTGCGGCCTGGCATATAAGGTTACTATAATGATTCAATATTTGAAAAACTGAAAAAGCTTACTCCTCCTACAATTAACATTAATTTTTGTTTTTTTTTGAGTCAAGTTTCGGAAAACCAATATCAACAATAATCCAGAGCCTTTTTTCAAAATTTTGCTTTTGACGAACAAAAATGCGAAAAGACCAAAAAACTAAATCTCAACGGAAATTGGTCGAAAAAAAATGTCTGTCAAAAGCCAAATTTCGAGAAACAGGGTCTAGATTATTGTTGATATTGTTTCTCCAAAACTTTAATTATAAAATTAGAAAAAAAACCATGTAAATTGTAGGAAGACTAAGGTTTTTAGTGTTTTTTTGTAAGGCTTATTTAGGGTTAGTGCGTGGGCGTAGGTTGGATTGTATTTTCGACACTTGTTCTTCACGTTCAGAAAGTTATTATTATACCACCTCTACCAGTTCATCAAGAAACCATTTATAAAAACTTCAAAAACAGCTTAATCAGCGACAACCACTCCCCCTTAAGACGGTTGGTGCATTCTGACAGATATGGATATGGGCTCTTGATGAAAAACTTTTTACTGGGTTAATATATTCTTCTCAATATACCACCAAAGTAATGTTTCATACTCTAGGCAACTTATGTAACTACAGAATTTTCGAATTACCGCTTTTAAAAAAAAATCGAATTCGAATTAAACTTTTCGAATTCGACAAATTATGAGAAATTTTTAAAAACACGCCCGAACATTATGAAAAAATGCTTTATTTTTTCTTTAGATTTTTTTTACAGTATTTGTTCGCAATAAACAAAAAAACTATTTTAAATGGCCACTTTGACTTTTTGCTTAGGTGACAAAATATTTTTCATATGCTATTTGAAAAATTATATGACATTTTTTAAGATTTTCGGTCGGAACTATTTGGAAATATATTTAAAATTTTCCCCATTTCTTGTTCATTTGCTCTTGTTTATACTCTGAATCATAATTTTTCTAACGAACTACGGTTTGGCAGAAATCCATCAACGCCCTTTTAATCCAAAATTAAAGAAATTTTATCACACCGAAACTTGCCAAATTGGTAAGCCGACCCATCCACCACGTAAAATTGAATAAATTAAACTCATCAAAATTTTTTCTTTCGATGTGCTAAAATGTCGTTTTTTTAGTCTTTTTTCAAAAATTCTAATTTTCGATTAAGACGTTGAAATCATATAAAATTAAATTAGATAAATTTTCGCTGGTGGTCGAGACCGTTTTTTAGAGCTTATAATTAAGAAAAAAATTTTTAATGTAATTAAGAAACTTTTGATAGCAAAAGCGCGGTTTTTGAGTGTTTTTTTAGAAGACGATTTATAAAGTGAAAATAAACGATGTGAAAAAAATTAAATAAAATTAAGTAAATTTTAAAGTGGCAACTTACGTTCGAAAAAGTTTTTATTCGATAATATCGTAGTGGCAAAAAGTTTCCCATCAAGAGAAAATAAATTGAAAAAGTGGAAATCTGTTAAATGGCACCGACCTCCTTAAAAGGGTATCCTACACGTTTAAAACATGGTTAAACATCTCTCAATGATAAAATAAAAAAGGGTTATTTTTTATTTTGCACAAAATCCAATAAAAAAATTTCAACTGCCATTGTTAATATTGGATATTATTTTTGGATGTCGTCACTGACCTGTAGAGCCTATAGGAAATAGTAAGAGATAGAAAAACGACGCATGCCCTGGTCTGATTATAAATGGTCCTGATTTTCTGAAAATATTTTTAATTTTATTTAGTTAATCTGTCC